>CM051257.1:4516438-4557015 GCA_027921565.1 Artemia sinica | reverse complement strand
GAAAATGATTGATCCTGGAATTTGGGTGAAGATAACTTTTTTATAATGGGAGTGTTGAATTTCCTACAGAAAAAATCTCGAACAGGGATTTCCCAAATTCAATTAAAAGATCATGCTTTGATTTTCTTTGGCTACTGAAGGTGTTAGATGCGAGAAAGCTTTTCCCTCCAGAAAGCTTTATCCCGAGGTAAGTTCCACCAGGCGAGTTGGTAACAACACCCACAAAATAAATTGCCAATATTATTGCAGTGTTTGAAATGCAACTCTGAAGACATAGAGTTGCCGGCTTCATGATAAGGATGCAAGTGAATCCCTATAATTCCCTCATCAGCATATTCCCTGCTTAGTAGTAAGTAAATGCCTGTTTTAATGAATTAGCGTGCTTTTGGTCAGAAAAGCTTCAAACCCATCGCACTTTCCCCCCTGCCGCTACCTCTGATTCCCGCTTGCTCCGCTTCTGCCGCTTTTTGTGCTTGCCGCTCCCGGCTCCGCTCTCCCGCTCTGCTCCTGCCGCTAGCCGATGCTTTTAATCTGGCCGCGACTTCGCTCTGCCGCTCGCTCTATGCCGCTCTTTTTCTTTCTTGTTGCCAGATCCGCTCGCGGTGCCGCTTCTCTCCCCCCTTAGTTAATAGTTGAGGAGATACACTACATAGCGGTAATTGGGAAAAATGTTCCGTACCAGTTTAAGTGATCCTGTTTCGAAAGTAAGAGCCGGCAAAGATCCTGTTTGCGGATTGTAGTTACTCAAGATAGGCAGTCAGCATATCCTTTGCTGCCTCAGCCTCTAAGAGCTTACCTAAGGTTCAAAACCAAGGTCTCTTGATAAAAAAAAACTGGTATGTTGGGGTATCCCTGAAATGTATCAGAATCATCTCTAAAGGAAATCATACCGGGATTAGCACGTGCTAGAAAAATAGAACATTCAAAATGTTTTTCATTTGAATGTCTGGATCAGTTAGCACTGAAAAGTGAATTAACTCATGGTCTTCCGACTTGGATATGACGTTTTCGTGTTAAATCTATCAAGAATTACCGGCGTCTTTGTTTCCCGTGCCAAGGGTGAGATCACTCTAGTGCTAGATGATGCCCCCGTCTTCTGATTTACAAAAGGTTCTCTCCGCTGTGCTGGGCTACAAAACACCACAGACACTCTTTCTCGTTGGCGCCTAAGAGCGCCAATTGCAGAGGAATCATATTTCTTATAGTTTTTAAATTCTTGGTACTGAGAAATGCGCTTGCCAAGAACGTGATGACTTCTCCTACAGCCTTAAAGTTTTTTTCTCTGAACCTTAAGGTACTAAAGAAGGACTGCAAATCGTGAGCTGCTAGATTTTGATGTTGTTTCCTACAGGAGGCATCTACTTTCCAAATTAATACAAACATTTAGGCAGTCTGCTACACATGATATATTTCTTTGATAAGCAAAAAAGACCCTCGGTCGCCCTTATTCTGGCGAGAACCCATTTCTGGGTCTCGCATGCCCGCTGTGTACTATACATCCCGAAGTGAAAAAAGTAAGAACCGTCGCAAAAGTTTGAGTGCGATTTGCTGGAACGCTTGCGAGCGATTCGACCCTCCTCTGGTGCTGTGTTGCCAGTCAAGCAACAAATGCCAAATAAAGAATCAAATCTTGTTTTGCGTAATGCAGAGGCTCAATGCGTGGATGCTCCAAATAGTAAAATGACTTGAATAGAGTTGCAATAAGGCGTAGTGTTCTCCCTTCTTCCCCCCCACCTCATTTGGAATTGAAACCTTATGATTTTTGCGCCATATATTGACATATTTTCTGTATTTTAATCAGTGTGTTCAGAAACCTTTTTCTAATATATCTTATTTGGTACGGCCATGTCGGTTTGTCATATAGAGTCGCCTGCGATAAGTATGCTGATTATACATTGGATGCTTGAGAAATACAAAGATCAGATTCGTCTCCTTAGTGTGATGGCCTGATGCGTTAGGAATTTTGCTTATGATTGCCCGATTATTGTTGAACCACCTGCAATTACTATTCCGATTTGTATAGCTCCAATGCTGGTCCTGATAGTTTTCTTTCTGGTAGTGTTCACGCCTATACTTATAACGCGGTAAGATCCAGATTCATGCTCGAATTAATAGACCAATTACTGATCTTGTCTTTATTAGTAAGATTTGTGAGTATTCCTTTTTGCCTGAATATTTTGTAAGTGAGCGATTTTTCGTCTTTTCAACTAGGATTTAGAAGAGGGGTTGGTTGCCCCCCAGGCCCCTATCATGTGCTCATCAGCCGTTTTTTAAAGAAGCTTTGGCCTCAGAAGTGTGCATTGTATTGCTGTCACAGTAAGATTTCTGGGTGTGTTGGGGGGGGTTTTTTTTTTTTTTCTTTTTTGATAAATGGTTGGTTCCTCGGCCCAGGTCCCTTGCATTCCCTTGCTTGTTCTTGGATTCAATTATTCAGTTACTTTCTTCTACATTGGCGACTATTGGTAATGATAATTCTTTTATGTGCGTATTAAGTGGCCTGTCAAATACTTCTGATTCGATAAGCTTGTTAGGAAAGGCGTTAGAACAGGGATGAGTTTTAATCTCCTTATATATTTAAATGTGTCCTTGCTACTTGTTTAAAAACAGCTATTCTCCTACTGTGTTTTTTTTGTGATATTGGTGTAAGTTATATATTGCATACGCCGACTAGTGGTCCTTTTATTAGTTTAGTTTTTCTCGTTGAGGGCTGGCTCAGAACTTCTGTATATCTGTCTTCTCTACTTAGTGATATTGGCCTATCTGTTTAATATGGAAGTCTGATTTTATGTGCTTTAATAGTAGTCAATTTACTGTATCTCCATTAAACCTTGGTGTTCGATTTCATTACCTTTTGTTTGGATAAAGTCCAGTGGCTTGGTATATCGTTTTTGTTGTTGCCCGTCCATATTCTGAAAACTTGCTCGGAGTTGGTTACTAATGCATTAAAAAATATTCGTGGTGTGCAATATGGGTTAATATACTCCAAATAGAGGGGCTTTATAAACCATAAGGGCAATAGCTAACTATAGCTCCGTTATATAGTTTTTGTTGGCTCTCCAGGGGTAAATTTTCTATCCTTGGATTCCATCCACCACTTACGAGGAAAGAAAGATTTAGCGGGAGACTTAGAGGGGTTACTTTAGATATTGTAAATATCTGATCCTGGATGTCTTTACCCTGGCTGTTTTAAAAATAGAAATATTGTATCCCGTTTATGGTGTCATTGATGCTGCAACTCGACTGGGCCATTGTGACTTTTAATATGCATTATGATATCTAGTAATGTTGTTTCTGTCACTGGACGCCCGTTAGTTTGTTTTTTTTCATCGTGATATCGGTAATTTGTATTTTTTTTCTTGTTGTTTTGATTTCGTAATGATGTTTGTTATTTTTTTTCTTTTATATTTTCCATTACTCTGCATGTGGTCCATTTATAATGTTTTCATATGTGGGTCATAAAAAATTATTATTATTACTTAAAGTTCAGTATCTGTTGTTGTTGATGGTAAAAAAAACATTAAAAAAAAAACTTGTAACAGTAGGGAACAGTTTTATATTCAAGTTGCCTAATAAATGAGGTTTGAATTGTTTATACATGAAGTAATTTTTGGAATATATTACTCTTGACTCAACCTATTTATATTTATAAACCTAGTGATATGTTTTTAAAACCACTTTTCAATGACTTAACTAGTGTAGTTACCAAGTGAAATGTAAGGTACATGACTCACTTATCCAGTGTTTTAAATCAAGGTAATATCATGATTGTTGTTTTATCATTCCAGAATCTCAACAAGTAATATCTGAGTTAAAAAATAAATATTCTCAAGGCAATGACAATAGCTTATGCCATCCATATGGCTTTTTGGGGTATGTCCAGTCAATGCGTCATAAAATTTAAAAAAAAGGTGCCTATTATGGAACACTTTTCCAGGTGGCATTGGCAGTTGCATTTTGGCAGAAATAAATGTTGACAGAAACTAATGTGTACTTAGTTTTTGTAATCTTTTGCAAAGATTGATGCCTTGTGTGTGGTTAGTTTTTTTTTTTTGATGGTGTAGGGTTTTTTGCATCACTACAAAAAAGAAAAAAAGACCATCTAGATCTTGAGATTTTTAAGAGAAGACATTTTGCTCCAGGTGCGTCTCTGGACTAACAACACGCTCCCTATCCTTGCAGTACAGAGTGTCTAGTCCAGCAATCCGGTGGAGCAAGAAAAGAAATTAGAGGTATTGGAAGCAGGTTTACGGTCTGAAAGTACCATTGAATTTTACTTTTGGATGAACCCTGTGTTTAATTGTCCTAGCCGAGTGGATTAGTGTGCTGGATTTTGGATCCTTTGTCACTGAGAGTGCCAGGTCCGAATCCTAGCTTACCCCAAATTATTTGGTTTTGGGGTGGGGTCAGTGGGGTGACTGTAAGCTCAGTCCTAGTTGACCAGCTCGTAAATGGGTACCTGGAGAAACCTGGGGGAAGGTAAACAGGAAGTGTGTTCAAAATCGCAAGATGGCTGGCCCCCATCCCGCCTATAAAACATTGCACTTCCTGGCTGAATGGCCTTGAGATGGAGATGCAGCCCTGCTGATTTGGACCTTAAGGGTCTAGTGTCTGAATCTCTTTTTTTTACCAATTTATTCCAGTGTAAGATTTGACCCTTATTTTTCGTTTTTCTTATCTTTTTCTTCTTTGTTTTGGTTTTGTCTTTTTTAGAAGTTTGTTTGTTTTTTTTCCTTTTATTTATTCATTACTCCATCAGTGTTGGTATTTTTTACATTTATGAATGGACAATAAATTTATACATACAATGTGAGAAGAGTACGGTAAATAAATCTGGTTACTTTGTTTATATACATTATACCCACCCTTTTTACTTAATGTCTTTAAAAGAACGATTTTTGAAACTTCTTAACTGGTAGTAGGCTCTCTGATGAGTGCTGATTGATCATCATATATCTGGGGAATCTGGTAATGAATCAGTAAAAATATTTAAATAATATTTGAAATTTTGAAATATTCCAAATAATAGCCTGCTTTGCTATTCTTTGATATCGTGTTTTGTTTTTTGGTTTGTTTTCCTTGATAGCTAGGTAATTTATAGTGGTACCAGTATCAGTTCTTCCCTTTTCCCGGATTTCTCTCTTCTTAATGCTTGAATTGCTTGAGTGGGTTTCTTTTCATAAGTATCTTAACAACCACCTTCTGATTTGAATCATGAAATTATTAGGATTATTATGAATAAAGTAAAACAAAGGTTTTTTAATGCATGTTTAAAGCTGAATGGGAATTAATGAGCTTTAAACCTACTATGTATCCTTTTTGTGTCATTTTATATTTAAGCAATGAAGGCAGTATGGTTTTAGAAATTATTTAGTATTATTATATGTTTGTCTACCCTCACCCTTCCTCCCCCTTTGCAATTATTTTTTATTCCAATGGCTTTACTATTCTTGTGTCTTTTCCTTTCCCGAATTATTTTTTTGCTGGAAAGCAGCTTTGAAATAATGGCTGTAATCTATCTTGAATTATAAGAGTTAACGTAAAAATGATGTCATAATTCTTATGGACTGTGGAGCCTGTTTAATGTGATAAAAGATGAAAATTTACTGTCCAGTAAAAAAAACAATAACTCCATCGAAAAGTAAAGAAAAGAAAAATATTGACGAGGTTGTAAAAACCACTAGAAGTAACATAAGTAAATATTGTTTCAAATTGGTGAACTGTAGTGTGAATGCTCGTGATCCTATTAATCCTCTATCTGTGGAATGAAATCAAAGATAACATGTTATTGTGAAAGGAAATCCTAAAGAGGAAGATGGACTGCCTTTACTGGCATCCTTGATAGTTTCCCCAATGAGAATCCAATTGAGTGTAAACTCTCAGAAATCAGGCCTCGAGCTCACAGAATTTTATTCCAGTGGATGAAGTTTACACCTGGTTATGACATTGATGGTAAATTACACCTTAGATAAACCATCTGCTAGAGGAACTCTTGGTATTAACTCTATGGTAAATCCATCTATATATGAACTAAGCGAGCGACTTTTGAAGGCTTCACTTCTGTTTGGAATAGAAAAATGAGGCAAATATGGATGTTTAAAATTGTTTATGTTGAATGACTTTTACAGAATTGAAAAAATCAAGAAGCTTTCAGCCAGACTGATAAAGATAGTCAGCTTTTTAAGGAAGGGCCCAAGAAAAAAGGAAGCATGGAGCACCATTGGAAAAGTAAATATTATTTTCTTTCTTTTTCATTTTTTCTTTCGTCAGTTTCATGGGAAGTGCAGTTTCAATGTATAAATTCTCTTGTGGAATTACTTGGGAATTTTTTACAATAGAGATTGTTTCTGAACTTACAGAAGTATAAATTAAGTGCATGGGCTGTGATTCAAAACAGTGTAGAACTTATTAAAGAGTGGCATCCCCCCCTTTTTTCCCATGTTTATTTTCTCTTCTTTTTCTTCCACAAGAAGAGGACACATTTTTATTATGCTAAGAACAGTTTTGGAAAAAAAGTAAGTTGATGAGGCCATTTCACAACAACGTTTATGCAAACCATCATCCTTGAATATGGGCGGGGGTTGGGGGCTGTTTCTTAAGGGTTGGTGGTGCTCAGGGGAACAGGTAATTACAAAACCTGCCCTCCCAACTCAAACATAAATTAAAAAATCAGAAGCCACCAGGCCATAGGAAAATTTTAATTTTCCTTAATCTCTTCATTGTAAAAGTTGAGAAACTGCAAATTGTCCATATCATCAAGTTTTGGTCCCAGTGACCTCCATACCAAGAATGACGATTCTTGCTTCTGAAGCTATCATGGAGAATTTAACTTTTAACAAAGGCCAGTGGCTCATGTAATATTTTATGTCTTGCTAAACATACATTGCCAAATGCTTAAGACAGTTATAAATATTTTCAAATGAAGGTACACACCTGGAGTCATTAATAATTTTGTGTTGGTTTTTAGGGGGTGTAATTCGCTATGGTGCAGGGGCGACAATTGCCACCCAGGCCCAGTTGACCCCGTCCCCCCTTCCCAGCCTGAAATTTTAGCAACCTTCAAAACTCTTGTCAAAATAAGATAGGCTTACATAAATTTCCAGTAATCCGACAGAAACAATCATTTTTCTTTAGTAATAACCTTGCCTTTATGGTACTATATGGCTTCGTTTTTTTTCACTTGATGACTTAAGAAAATCGACTCGCAACCTTGCCCCCCCCCAGGATTTTGGACGAAATTTTTTCCCACTTTTTAGTTTTGTACTCTAGAGTTTTCAAGGCTTTTGTGCAATTCCTCGTTTTGAACTGTTATATGGATAATCTGTTGTCAAGGTGGCCAACCATCCAACACTTTAAATAGGGTTTACCATCTATAACAAACTTTTTTTTATTTATTTTCATTTTAATGGTTTTAATGCAGTATCAATCTTATATGGCTACAAACGTTTCATTTTCATCAGCTGTAAGAATCACCCCTCGTCGTAAGTGCAGAGAATGTGGGCTGCAATGTCTGTTGGGCGAGAAGAAAGATCCAAACACCTGGCAAGTAATGGTGTGATGAGGGTGTTGACCATCCTTTCCATATTTAGCTGTCCTTGAACCCTTCCTGGAAGAAATACATGAGGATTGATTTGGTACTGTCCGTGACTGCAAGACTGATGACAGACATTGGTTAAAGGTACAGTTGGTTTTAAACTGTTAAAAAGGTAACATTGTTTTTTCCACTTGTTTAAACTGTGTTTAAACTTTTTTTTTTTCAAGGGGGTGATCGTATCTCGCAACCCCACTGGGTCCTAGAATATCGGAAATAGAGGGCTCATTCAAACTGAAATTAGAATATGCCCTTTGGGTATAAACTGAACCGTAAATAATTTCTGAGACGCACACTTATAAAAAAAATCTGGGCTAATCATGATAAAAAAAAAACAACCAAAAAACACTAACACAGGGCGCTTGAACCTACATTAGGGTTTCTCTGATGGTGTGATTTTCCATTGATATCACTTGACTTTTAGTTAGGGCTCCCTCTTTTCGAAAATCACGGAAAATTTTTGTCAGGCTTGTAACCTTTGGATGGGTAAGAACTAAACTTAATGAAATTTTAATATATTGAAACAGTATAAAAAGTCGGATTCTAGTTGAATATATCTATCAGGTATTCCACAAATTCCGTTTTTTAGAGTTTCTATGATGGTAGAGTCGAAACTGTGACCTAATATTAAAGTATGAAGCGCACGGTTCGGTGGTCGCTAACCCTGAAATAATGGAATCTAGTATGTTCGCCACTATCACAGCCATTCAGCCATCACTTATTCTTGTAGCCTGACATAATTAACAACTTTATGAACTATTTCATGCTAAAAAACGAAAAAAACACTTGACACATAGAAACAAGGTCTTTGATTTTTTCGTCGTGTGAATAAAAATGAATCAAAAAATTAATAAAAAATTATCCTTTGATGTTTTATAATTATATTTTATTATTATTTGTGTAATATATATTATTTTTATATCATTTTATTATTCTGCACTGAGTGACAGTCAAGATGGAGGTGTTTGACCGAAATATTTGCATTTTTAATCTCCGTTTTTTCACTGGCTGTTTTTATCCTCGTTTCTCTTTTTCTTTAACAACCGGTTTACATCGCTTTTTTTTTGGGGGGGGGGACCAGAGAGATAGTCCTGGGAGGCCAAAGGTTAAAAAATCTGCATGGTTTAGAACTATTAAAACACAGAAACTCGCATTTTGAAGCATTTACAGAAAGCGCAATTGGGGGGGCGCTTTCACAGAAAGCATTTTCCGCTAAACAGTCCGCAACCCACAGTTTTAAAAATATAATGGAGACCAGCACACCATAGCTTGCGCTGACTCCCCTTCTTTACTGAGATAGGTTCTGGATATATCAGACATCCCATTTTAAAATGAAAAAAAGCTCGGCGAACCAACGATCGAATACCAATATTGTAAGAACTTTCACTAGGCGAGGAATTAAACGTTCCTGCTTTAACTAAGCACTGAAGTCGGCTCGCGAATGTAAAACTCGTTGTCAAAAGGCGCCCGAGAATATCAACCGAGCAAAAATAAATTGGCCTTTGTTGCATTTTTGCTGAGACTAGTAAACATAGCAACTGTACCAAGTATATTGCAAAATGGGCTTGAGAACAACCACAACCGGCCTCTGAATCCAACTTGATAATCAGAAAAAATCACATTTAGTCCAAAGTTCAGGCAATACTGGCATACTCGAACAGCTTGCTCTCATGAAACAGGACACTGTAAATTGTTCGAATAACTGGAACACTGGGGGGGGGGGGATCTGGGCGTCCTTTCCCTTTTTTAAAAAAACTGATGTTACAAAATTTTTTTTTTTCCCCACCCCCCCCCCCCCTATTCCCGAAAAGAAAACTACTCGGAACTAAGGACCTGGGCTAAAACACTATCTGGAATAGGAGCTGAATGTGTCTTAAACGATAATAGACCACTTAATGGTTGAATGTGGATTTTTACACACGACCCTCCGTAATCAGGAGCACTTTTCTTAACACTCTTAAACAGCCCGATAGATAATCACCAACTAGATATTGACCATATAATGGACTTTGCCGAAGAAACTCCGAGGAACAGTATTAATGCAATAAGGAAGAAAACATGGACTGGATAGAATGATTAAAAATGTACTCAGAAAAAAGAGGTACACGAGTAAAATGAGCAACAAAAAACTCACTGATTTTGATAATGCGAAAACTGTAGCCCAGGCACACACTTGCTCCTAATATTACATTGAGTACTCAAGACTTCCGATCCGAGCTGGCCATCCAATACCATTCAGGCGGGCTTGATGCAAAGAAGATCTAAACTGACGTTTCGAAGTTTCTTAATTTTAAATACTTCACCAGACTTGGGCCGATCACAAGCAATCCAGAGGTGGAAGCCAAAACTTCGCGCGTTGGACTGTTAGCTTTTTTCACTTCTGGGCACACATTCCATGATGGTTTTTCTGGTGCCAAATCTAACAACGTTCAACAGGAACTGAAACTGAAGCAGCTGCCTTCAAACAATGTACAATCTGGTAATAGTAACAATTTAAATTGATCTAGCTGTTGATGACCTTGCAGAGGTTTGTAAAAGGTGAAAAGGCACTTTCTGGCTTGATAATAACGAGCAAAGAACATAGAAATAAACTTAAGAATTTACTCGTTTCCAATTTGGCTTATTAAACCATTTATTATGGTAAGAAAAATGATTATAAGCCAGTAGAGCAGACTGATAGCCACTAGGCAGTGCATAAAAAAAACAGGTCACTTCTATCAGATTCGGGACAGAAGATTGGCATTGATATCACCAGCCACAATCCAATTTAATATCCCTGATTGGTCACTCTTAGCAGAAGAGGCCTGAGTCGATTACGAGAACCCGTTAAGACAGATAGGGAAGAAATGTTATTTGCCATAAAATTATGATCAGAAAAAAATAAGCTCAGGTTTCTTAGCGAGGTGAACTAAGTTGCAAGGCCCCCAGAGGGTCGACCGCGCGTTTGTTTCAGTTTCACGTACAAACGTGTGGTGGGTGGGTGACCGTTTAAGAGTATCTGTATTGCTTTAGTTAGAAAATGTTCCTGTAGGAAAACTATATCATAATCAAGAAGCTCATCAATAAGAAGATTTTTGTGTTTGGTTCCGTTAATAATAAGTTAACAAAGCGAAGTCTATTGCCACTAGCAATCATTCTTTATCCTTATTCAGAACTTTTTTTAACACTGGGCATCTGAGACTATAGGAAACACGATTTCCCCCGCAGTTGGCGCAACTCGGGCTTTCAGTGCAAGGATTATCACGTGTGTTACAATGTCCACCAGCGCACTGTGAACACTTTTGATTAGTCGATGGGAGTGGGCAATTTCCGACAATGTGTACGGTGATTGACAACGGTAACATCTAGGAGGTAACTTTTGGAAAGGTCTATTTTAAAAAGCTCGCATCCCAAATGCAAACCCTCATTTATAGCTTCATTTAAGGCAGGCATCGTCTAGAAATTCAAGGCGGAAGGATCTGGAATTTCCAATTTTAGTTGCATCAACAAGACCGGGAATCATACTAATAAGCTCTTTTGCTGAAGAACAGGGATTGTTACTCACAGTACCAAACACTTTCTGATTAAGGACATGAGAGGATACATTTTGCTGACTAGTTGCAGCGGCGGCGAGAGAGACGGCTGAGGCTTTATCTCGGGTATGGACTACCCACCTTTTCTTGACAGGATCAGATCTCACACTTCGATACCGTCGTGACCATCCAGGGTATCAAGGGTCTCTTTGCGCTCAATAGGATCTTTGAGGTCAGTAGGTGATTTTTTTAGAATAGCTGTATAGGATGGTTTTGAAGAGACAGAATACTTGCATTAACGACGGAGGACATCGAATTGTTCAAGCAGGAGAGTTCTCGCACATTCAGACAAAGAGAGCAGCTCAGACAAACAGGAGTTTCGCTACACGGCAACTCAATACAGAAAAATCATCGGCAGGAATAAGTGGTACTTCCCTAGGGTGGCGGTCGACCGCGCGTTGTTTCAGTTTTTCACGTACAAACGTGTGGTGGGTGGGTGACCGTTTAAGAGTATCTGTATTGGCTTTAGTTAGAAAATGTTTCCTGTAGGAAAAAACTATATCATAATCAAGAAGCTCATCAATAAGAATTTTTGTCTTTGGTTCCGTTAATATTAAGTTAAACAAAGCGAAGTCTATTGCCACTAGCAAGTCATTTTTTATCCTTATTCAGAACTTTTTTTTTTAACACTGGCATCTGAGACTATAGGAAACACGATTTCCCCCGGCAGTTGGCGCAACTCGGGCTTTCAGTGCAAGGATTATCACGTGTGTTACAATGTCCACCAGCGCACTGTGAACACTTTTGATTAGTCGATGGGAGTGGGCAATTTCCGACAATGTGGTTCGGTGATTGACAAACGGTAACATCTAGGAGTAACTTTTGGAAAGGTCTATTTTAAAAAGCTCGCATCCAAATGCAAACCCTCATTTATAGCTTCATTTAAGGCAGCATCGTCCTAGAAATTCAAGGCGGAAGGATCTGGAATTTCCAATTTTAGTTGGCATCAACAAGACCGGGAATCATAATAATAAGCTCTTTTGCTGAAAACAGGGATGTTACTCACAATACCAAACACTTTCTGATTAAGGACATGAGAGGATACATTTTGCTGACTAGTTGCAGCGGCGGCGAGAGAGACGGCTGAGGCTTTATCTCGGGTATGGACTACCCACCTTTTCTTGACAGGATCAGATCTCACACTTCGATACCGTCGTGACCATCCAGGGTATCAAGGGTCTCTTTGCGCTCATAGGATCTTTGAGGTCAGTAGGTGATTTTTTAGAATAGCTGTATAGGATGGTTTTGAAGAGACAGAATACTTGCATTAACGGACGGAGGACATCGAATTGTTCAAGGCAGGAGAGTTCCTCTCGCACATTCAGACAAAGAGAGCAGCTCAGACAAACAGGAGTTTACACGGCAACTCAATACAGAAAAATCATCGGCAGGAATTAAGTGTACTTCCCTAGGGTGGCGGATAACAAAGACTGGCAGACCAACATCATCAGCATCATACTTTGCGATAGTATCGATAATATCAGAGACACTATTAATAAACGCATTTGTACCCACTCTCTTAGGCTAAATTTCCCCAGGATGGCAAAACTGGAAGACTTGTTTCCTCGCATCAGAAACCTGGGCGAGCGTGAAAAATTCAGACATATGTTTTCTTCATAATATCTGGAGAAAAACCTCTTTTTCGATACTGTTTTTGGACAATATTCAAAACAGAACAATAAACGAGTGATTCAGCAGTCCACGCTATCTGGACTGAATACTTAATACATACAAAGTGAAGGAACCTAGGACAAGGAAGTGTAAGGACCCCCTCAACTGTTCCCCCGCAATTTACGGTTAACTTAATACGGGCGGGTACAATACGTCGCTTTCGGGAGGTTCCTTCCCCTCTTCTGCTTGTTACCAGTACGGTTCTTAACGATAAGAAATCAAATTTGGCGCTTTAAAAATTGATACTATAGATGACGTGCCGATCTACCATAGAAAAAAAAAGATGGCGCTGGTGAAAATACCAGAGAAAAGGGCTTATTTTAGTATTAGAGAAAGTCATACAAACACTACTCGGCAAAAAGTCTATCTTTAGAGTGTACAAACAGGAAAAAAATCTTAAAATAATTCAGAAACTTTTTCAAGTTACCAGCAAAGATGCAAACTTCAGTCACAATAGTATTGAACATACTATAGATGGCTATCTCCTCAAGCCATCAGATGTGTTTATCTTCTACACCGTAAAGTAGGACTGGCCTGGATGTGTTGTTCTTCAAAGATGAACTATTCAGAGATGTATATAGTACATCTTATGTACTATGATGTCACGAACTGTGACATTACATAATAGCGTTGATAACGGGTATGAAATCAAGTTACCGTGATTGGTTAACGAAAATTTCCTGAGAATGCCAAAATAATATGAAAAAAAGTGAAATCTAGGACAAAGTTTTTTGATCATAATAGTATAATAACTGTGATATAACACTTTGAGAAGGATATTGCCGCTCCTTCAGTGTACCTTACGTCGCTTGAGGGGGGGGGGGGGGGGGGTTTAACTTGCTAGCCGGTGTCTAGAACAATAATTTCTTTGAAGTTCGTAAGATTCATTTGCTCAGAAGAATTTGGTTTTTGTATAAACTTGCTTGAAGATATCTCCTAGTTAAAGGCACTGAATCTAGTTAAATTTTCTTATGGATATAAAAAAAATATATATACTTATAAATTTTATTTCAGCAACAATGTCAACATATATTTATTTCATTAGGGTCTTGTTCAAAGAATGTGTTCTATGTGTTTAAATAGCAATGTATCCAAAGCTGGTAAAGAATTCATAAGGCATCCAAAGGGATGCATTATAATCTAAATTGATGCTTTTGGCGTAATTATAAAAATGAACCCGGCATGTCCCTTCTTTACACAGAAAACTGGGGAAGAAAAAGTGAACTATAAATCTATGCCCTGTTTTTTTTTTTTTTTTTTTTTTTTTTTTTTTTTTTTTTTTTTTTTTTAATACTCGTTTTGGGCTTTGTACAAAGTTCAGATTTTTTTGTAATAATATTCTAAAAGCTGTAATCATTTGTCTCTCCCTTTTTTTTTGCTTTTTTTTTGGACCAAGAATATTTATAAAGATGTAAATCAAATTTCACTGATGTATTCTATACATTAACTATACATTCTTTTGTATAGTGTCATTATTCTGAATGCAGTCAAATCTGAAACACACTAAAGGGAATATAAACGGCTGTTAAGAAGTAAAGCCTTTACAAGTTCTATGGGGGAGGGGGCTCATTCTGTTTGGCCAGTTTTGGGACCGCACTGACCTCCAGCCTTCTCTAAGTTGGCATCTTTGATCCGAAACTTTATTTGGCGGGTCTAGCAGTTCTATAGACCAAGCTAATCGTAATATTCGGACTCGCAGCGGAAAACGTGCCAATTTTCCGGATATTAGGAATTTAATGTTGAGAGAATGTGGATCAGAATTTTTAGGCTTTGTTAAGTCTGACGTAAAAAAATAGAAGGTGTTTTAGTAAATTGAGTCTGCAGAGGCTGCTCTATGAATGCATTTTTGTCTGTCCCACCAAAAAAAGTAACTTCAAAATATAACATTTTAAGGCTTCAAAGTTATCCCGCATATTATCTATATTTCTCATTCATGTGAACAATATCTCGAATGGACCTAAGCTATGGTGTAAATTTGTTTACACCATATCCCATTCTCGGGATATTGTAAATTCTTAGTTTTCACCTCCCCCCTAGCAACGTATAGCGTCTTTTTTTATTATCACTACTAAACTGTAGATAGACTATAAATTCCACAAAAACTGTTATCCCCTTCCGCTTCCCAAAAACCGCAAAACGCCTCAGATCACAGTTCTTATTGGCTATATAATCGTAAACCTTGGCTTAATAGGGGCATTTTGATCTAATTCGATCTTTGTCTATTTGGACTGTCCAAAGCGAGCTATGTAAAACGTAATGACAAATATCTCTATTAAACTGTTGTTAAGTAAATATAACAAAGTAATGTTTAAGTTAAGCAGTGTCTGCACTCACGGGATGGGATGTAATTTTTTTGTAAGATCTGTCAGAGCTGAAGAATTTTTGTGAAAGATATGTTGTGAAACGCCTTAATCCAAATATTTGGGACAAACCTAGATACAGGTGGGACACCGAGAGTCCCTAAAATGAGCCAAAGTACTTCCCCTTTCCCTAAGGAGGGACTTGTACATACATGATTGGGGCAAGAAGTGTCTGTTTTAATTACCGAAAACTATTTCTTTTTGGAATTCCTCTCAACTTTTCTTCTATAACTCTATCTGTATCCACCGATATTCACATACTAATTCCCCTTCGTACTAGCGTGTGACAGAAAAAAAACTTGATAAAAGCATAGCTGGAGTTACAATCATGCACACAGAAAAGTGCCGCCTATGCCACAGAAAAGTGGTATATTCTGCCATTTTGTGGTGCCAAACTACGATACTACCCCTAATAGGACCAAGTCCACATCGACTGGAAATTCTAAAATAGCCATCGATATCCGTATTGAAATTCTAAATCACAATTGCAAAATTGCTTCTTAAAATCCCTGTTTTGCATTTAATATACATATACATTACATTTTACATATACTAGGTTTTTTAGATTGGCACTTTCTTCACGATAAATAAAAGTTCAAGTAGGGATAAAACCCGTTTAATAGACAGTGTTTCACAAACAGTGATAGAAATTCACTAAAAATACCAGATATTTCTGTCAAATACGAAGTGACAATAGTGTGTATAAAAACGAAATCACATTAAACTACACATCGTTTAATTCTCCAATTCTTTTCAAAGCAAAAGGCGGAAGCTAGCCTCTTTGACCTTCATGGATTCGGTTCATTAGCGTTCAATGATATAAACAATGTATGATTATAGATACATTTTTGTACTAGAGATGATTTAACACGCTTATCTTTAAAAAAAATTTGTGTTCTGGGGCATGAACCCATATTTGAGTGATTCTGCTACCTGACTCTCATTGGTTTGTTCTTTATCTGGCAAAGAGCCGGAAAACACATGTATAGAAGAAAAAAGATCTTGTTTGATCCTTATATGGAGAAAAGAAAAGGAAACGCCAGGAAAAGAAGACAAGAAAACGCAAGGAAACAAAAGAAAAGGAAACGCAAGGAAAAGAAGAAAAGGAAATGCAAGGAAAAGAAGAAAAGTAAACGCAGGAAAAGGACTTCTTATTAGACAAAACAGGAATTTGCAAAAAAAAAAAAAAAAAGTTTGTTCTACAGATCTGGCCTATTTGAAAAATATATTGGCAGTCAGGAATGGAAGGTGCACATCATCAGACGATGCAGAATTTCAAAGCATGCTAATCTCAAATGGGTAAAGTCCTTCCAAAAACGAGGAGACTCTTCCAAAATTGCAAAACTTTGAGTGGCCATTCCAAGAGAGTATCATCCTAGTTACAATATACTAACAGGTGGAAACGAAGAAACAAAACGATACATGGGAAGAGTATGTAATCCAAAAAGATGCCAAAAAATAATAGGAGCGCTCCTACGACTGCTAATAAAAAAGGAAAATGTCCCATTCGTGATCTGGCTTTTGCATCATTAAAAAATGATGCAAAATTTGGAACCTGCTGATCTCACAAAAATAAAAAAATAAAAAAAAAAAAATAAAAAATAAAAGTTGGGTAAATCATTTGCAAGAGCGAGACTCCTCCAAAGAGGTAACTATGAGTGACCACTCCAAGGGGATATCACTCAAGTTAAAGTACACTGCAGATAAAAAAAAAAACGATATAGGAAAAGAGTACGTTGTCCAAAAGTAAGCCTAAAAAATAATAGGCGCTATTACGACTGCTAATGAAAAAGGAGAATGTTTTATCCATGTAGAAGGTACTCAAAATAAAATCACAGCCATACTTCTTGATGCCACGGAAATCGGTTGTAAAAGGAACATAAATTACTATTGATAGATAATTAAAAACCGAAAATAAAACAGAACTTACATTAAAGTAACCAAATTAAACATTAAAAAAACGGAAACTATCAATTGTTCGAACTTTCGTAAAAAGTTTAACAATGACCCTTTCATCCGGTCAGTGGGAATCCTCTCAGTCTCCCAAATTGGATTCAGGACTTCAATCTCCCGCAGCAAATAATGAATTGCAATTAGTCCTGAGCCCTGGACTCGCTGTGTTTTCGCATTTTTTTTTGCCAGATTTCTGTCGTTTCTTCAGGTGTCTTGACGGTTTTTTTGCAAAAAAAAACCGTCAAGTAAAAAAATCTTTTTTTTGCATGGGCAGCATTGATGTGTCGTCCTCTTTTTTTCCTTTTTTTTCTCCTTTGTTACTGGGGCACTATAACATCATAGAGAGCTGTTTAAGGGCCGTCTTAACGGCAATCATGTTCCGGTTTAAAAAATCTAGTTGAAAACTAAGCTTGCTTATTAGACCAGCTAGTAAAATTACGACTATAACAGAAAAATTGATCATAAAATTAAGCACACTTCCAGCGGAACAATTTTTTCCCAATAACCTAGTGTTAATTAATTATTGTTAATATGCTAGTTAATTAAAACTAGTCAAAACGCTAGATTTCGGAAAATACAATTCATTTCTTGACGATATTGGATACAGCACTAGAACAAAAAATCGAAACTGAATGTTTTCATTTCAGTAATGAACATTATAATTTGAATCTAGTGCTAGAAAACTACTAGCCAGAACTAGCACTTTCTACTAGCCCGTACAGGTCTGGTTTATTCTTGTCTTCTCAAGAATACATTGCTACTAGTTACGAATATCAAATGGAAAGCTGAACTGGCCTTTGCTAGCAAATTCTCATGACCAAAGATCAATCTTTTCAACTTTTCCTTACTCCGGAAGTTTATTTCTGCGTAGAAAAATAAGATAGGGCGAACTTGTCTCAATAGGTAGCCGAAACTCTAAAAAACGGAATTTTTAATATCAATAGATGCATCAAAAGAATTGGATTTTTTTATGCTGATTTTAAATATATAAGTTTCATCAAGTTTACTCACATTCATCACAAGTTACGGGCCTGAAAAAATGGTGCCTTATTTTCAAAAAAAAGGAAAAAACCCCCTAAAAGTAATAGAATCTTAATGAAAATCCAAACCATCAGATTCAGTCGTATCAGATAACCTTACTGTAAAGGGTTCAAGCTCCTATCTGCAAAAATGTGGAATGTTATATTTTTTGCCAGAAGAAAGATTACGGATGTGCGTTTATTTGCCCCTTTATTTTCTTTTTCCCAGGGGTGGATCGTATTGACCCAGAGGTCCTAAAATTTTGCAAGAGGGCTTATTGGAACAGAAATAAAAGTTCTAGTGATTTTTCGATCAAAAACAAAATAGAATAGAATCACCTTTTACAAAAAAAACTGCATTTAAGATGTCTTTTCATATTTTCAAAGATATTTGATTTTTTTAAGCAATCCATAACCATAGATGAAGTAATAAGTGACGTGACGTAAGATCTAACACCGATTGTGTGCTAATAACAATATATGACCTAATGAGTGACGTTGCATAAAAATTGGAAAAATCAATTTTTGTTTTTATTTTTAGTTCAGAATCGATAAAGTTATAAACTGCAAAAACATTTATGGTATATGAGCAATAATTTTAATATTGTAATTTAAAATCGAAAATACCTGAAAATTTTTAATTTAGTTTTTTTTTACAAGCACTTTAATAAGCATTTTACTTTAACAAGCAAAAGTTACTTTAACAATTATCTACGAAGATATGATTAAACGTATTATTATTGGAAGTTTCGTCGCATTTTCCGGCATATCTATTTGGTGGGGTTGTTAGAAAATATGAAATTCAAAAGCAGATTCAAGAGAAAAATAGGAACTCTCATACTAATGAAAAGAGTGAAGTCAAGCAATGTTATGAAGATCAGACATTATGCTCTGAAATTCTGGTGATGCCCGGGAATCCTGTTGCGGATTCAACTGTGCCTGTTACAAAGAACTCCCAATTCCCTTGCCAGTAGAAGAAAATGAAGAAAAGGAAGGAACGATGAAATGTGGCTAAGGAATCTTCTAGCCAAGTATTAAGCTCTGACATTCTGGTGATGCCCGGGAATCCTGTTGCGGATTCAACTGTGCCTGTTACAAAGAACTCAATTCCCTTGCCAGTAGAAGAAAATGAAGAAAAGGAAGGAAAGATGAATGTGGCTAAGGAATCTTCTAGCCAAGTATTAAGCTCTGACATTCTGGGTGATGCCCGGGAAATCCTGTTTGCGGATTCAACTGTGCCTGTTACAAAGAACTCAATTCCCTTGCAGTAGAAGAAAATGAAGAAAAGGAAGGAACGATGAATGTGGCTAAGGAATCTTCTAGCCAAGTATTAAGCTCTGACATTCTGGTGATGCCCGGGGATCCTGTTGCGGATTCAACTGTGCCTGTTACAAAGAACTCAATTCCCTTGCCAGTAGAAGAAAATGAAGAAAGGAAGGAACGATGAATGTGGCTAAGGAATCTTCTAGCCAAGTATTAAGCTCTGACATTCTGTTGATGCCCGGGAATCCTGTTGCGGATTCAACTGTGCCTGTTACAAAGAACTCAATTCCCTTGCCAGTAGAAGAAAAGGAAGGAACGATGAATGTGGCTAAGGAATCTTCTAGCCAAGTATTAAGCTCTGACATTCTGGTGATGCCCGGGAATCCTGTTGCGGATTCAACTGTGCCTGTTACAAAGAACTCAATTCCCTTGCCAGTAGAAGAAAATGAAGAAAAGGTAGGAACGATGAATGTGGTGGCTAAGGAATCTTCTAGCCAAGTATTAAGCTCTGACATTCTGGTGATGCCCGGGAATCCTGTTGCGGATTCAACTGTGCCTGTTACAAAGAAACTCAATTCCCTTGCCAGTAGAAGTAAAAATGAAGAAAAGGAAAGGAACGATGAATGTGGCTAAGGAATCTTCTAGCCAAGTATTAAGCTCTGACATTCTGGTGATGCCCGGGAATCCTGTTGCGGATTCAACTGTGCCTGTTACAAAGAACTCAATTCCCTTGCCAGTAGAAGAAAATGAAGAAAAGGAAGGAACGATGACTGTGGCTAAGGAATCTTCTAGCCAAGTATTAAGCTCTGACATTCTGGTAGATGCCGGGAATCCTGTTGCGGATTCAACTGTGCCTGTTACAAAGAACTCAATTCCCTTGCCAGTAGAAGAAAATGAAGAAAAGGAAGGAACGATGAATGTGGCTAAGGAATCTTCTAGCCAAGTATTAAGCTCTGACATTCTGTTGATGCCCGGGAATCCTGTTGCGGATTCAACTGTGCCTTGTTACAAAGAACTCAATTCCCTTGCCAGTAGAAGAAAAGGAAGGAACGATGAATGTGGCTAAGGAATCTTCTAGCCAAGTATTAAGCTCTGACATTCTGGTGATGCCCGGGAATCCTGTTGCGGATTCAACTGTGCCTGTTACAAAGAACTCAATTCCCTTGCCAGTAGAAGAAAATGAAGAAAGGTAGGAAACGATGAATGTGGTGGCTAAGGAATCTTCTAGCCAAGTATTAAGCTCTGACATTCTGGTGATGCCCGGGAATCCTGTTGCGGATTCAACTGTGCCTGTTACAAAGAACTCAATTCCCTTGCCAGTAGAAGAAAAATGAAGAAAAGGAAGGAACGATGAATGTGGCTAAGGAATCTTCTAGCCAAGTATTAAGCTCTGACATTCTGGTGATGCCCGCGAATCCTGTTGCGGATTTAACTGCGCCTGTTACAAAGGACTCAACTGTTTACAGAAAAGAAAAGTAATGGAAGAACACAAATATGAAGATGGATTTAGAAGAGCCTAAGAAATTTAAACTAAAATCCATAAGGCTCCCCTACAAAGATAGCATGTACAAAATTCGCAGAGAGAGACCATCCTGGTTTCTCTGAAAAACGCTCCACCATTTCCATAAGCCCCTCTGCCAAAACCATCCTCCAAAACATTCAAAAAACATCTCTCCTCCCCCCGTGCATGCCACCTATTTTTTTCCTGGACCACCTCTTATGTTTTAAGTAGTTAGAGTTTTAGTTTAGAATTTTATTGTAATATTAGTTTAGAGAGTTTTTATGTTGTGAATATTAATTTAGCTTAATAGTTTGGAGGTTTAGTTTAAAGTTTTAGTTTTCGAGTTTTAGTTCGAAATTTTAGTTTAGCTTATTAGTTTACAGTTTTAGTTCAGATTTTCAGTATAGAGGATTAGTTTAGAGTATTAGTTTACAGTTTTAGTTCAGATTTTCAGTATAGAGGATTAGTTTAGAGTATTAGTTTACAGTTTTAGTTCAGATTTTCAGTATAGAGGATTAGTTAGAGTATTAGTTTACAGTTTTAGTTCAGATTTTCAGTATAGAGGATTAGTTTAGAGTATTAGTTTAAAGTTTTAGTTTAGAGTTTTCAGTTTAGAAAGCGCATTAGTTTTTTGCGTTATAGTTTAGAGTTTAGTTAGATTTTTAGTGAAGAATTTTAGTTTAGAGTTTTAGTTTTTCCAAAGCCACCAGGAAAAAATCAATGGCAGTTTTTAAAAATACATATTGTGATTAACAAGATCAAATATTTTTTTGGAAATTAATCGAAATTTAATTTGACCAAGTATTAGGCTTGTCAAGAGTTTTTTCCAGTGGTTTGGGGAAGGTTTTCATTTTGTGATGGAGTGATTGTATCATTGCAACTAGCTAGCTTAAGCATATGACTTCATTCAACGTGGATCAGCTGAAATAAAAATAACCAATTAAAATTAATTATTCAAGCTCTGTAACGTGACTTTAGATCATTTACAAGAACAGTATGAATTGGAAACCCTTACCGCAAAAAGATATAGACATCTGTCTAGGTGATCATTTCTTGTTGAGTTTTCTAAAAACGTTCTTTTGGCTTCAATGCCAGAAATTATCGGTGTGATGAATGAGCTTGAGAATAAAAAAAAGTATGAAGTATATGGCAGATGTATTGCACAGGTTTCCAGAGCATGGGAAAACGCCACATGGAGCAATAATCTACGGAAAGTTTAACCAAATGGGATGCAATATCCAAATGAACCAAGCGTGCCCAGATTATTTCGAGAACATTTACGTTTGCAGACATTTCGGTGTCCTTTGAAAGTAAAAAATTAGAGTATGTTCAAAATTATATTTTCTGCAACAAACATTTTCTAAGGAACTATTCTACGAAAAATTTGTAAAAAAGAAAAAAAAAAATAGGGCAATCGATGAGGGGAATTGTGGTCGGTTTGAAAATAAGTCCGAAATAAATATGACAAAAGTAAAAGAATATTTTGATAGCGATAAGCAAGGAATTTCCAAGGTTTTTTTTTACGAAAATTTTGTACAGCATAAGAGATTACTTAGTCTTATATTAAGATTGAAAGAAATAAAAGTCTTCTTTACTCAGAGATTTTATATATAATATTTGCTGGAAAATCCTCGGAAACAATTGGCATGAAATTATAAGAGAATATAATGCATTGCCAGAAAATGAAAGGAAAATGATTAGAAAATAAAACGATATTTCACCAAGCAATATGGAAAAAGCTTGATTTTGCCACAAAAGGAGCTGTTAGTTGATAATATTAATGAAATAACAGGAGATATTAAAAATCTTGTGAGTCAGGTATTAATGTTCATGAGAGAAAAAAATCGAAAATTCCTCTTACAATTCATTTCAACATTCTGTTTGTTTACAGAACCAACCAAGATGTTTCTTCTGTTTTGATGTTTTTGATGGGTTAGGGCTGATTGTTCTGTCCAATTTTATCTCAACATCCTGTTTTGTTTACAGAATCAACCAAGATGTTTTGATCTATTTATGATGTTTTTTGATGGGTTAGGGCTGATTGTTCTGTCCAATTTATCTCTCAACATCCTGTTTTGTTTAATGAACCAACCAAGATGGTTTGTCTGTTTTTGATGGGTTCAGGTTTGATTGTTTCGTTCAATTCATCTCAACATCCTGTTTTGTTTAATGAACCAACCAAGATGTTTGTTCTGTTTTTGATGGGTTCGGGTTGATTGTTCGTTCAATTCATCTCAACATGCTGTTTAGTTTACAGAACCAACCAAGATGTTTTGTTCTGTTTTAGATTGTTGAATGGGTTCAGGTTTGTTTGTTCTGTTCAATTCATCTCAACATCCTGTTTTGTCTACAGAACCAACCAAGATGTTTTGTTCTGTTTTGATGTTTTTGATGGGTTCAGGTGTTGATTATTCTGTTCAATTCATCTCAACATCCTGTTTTGTTTACAGACCAACCAAGACGTTTTTTTTCTGTTTTAGATTTTGATGGGTTCAGGTTTAGATTTTTTGAGAACGTTACAGGGTGAATTATAAATATATGTTTAAATCATTGCACTTGAAGAGGGCCTAGTTTATGGTCAGCTACTTTTTTGTTATGTTTTGCAAAACTGCAAGGAGGTGTGGAAAAATCTCCAAAGCTTCCAGTAGCAGAATTTGACAGAATTCCAAAATCTGCTGACACTTTAGCAGCGCAATTTGTGTTTTTGACAGCTTTTCTTTGAGAAAAAAATTATTTTTATATGTAAAGAAGAAAAATATGTCAACAAATTTCACTAGACTATGAAAACTGCCAAGTAGCATTGCTACTATGCTACCCCCCTTTTTGCACAGCGGGCTGCAAGAAATAATTAGTAAAGGGCCTGCAATTTTGTATTTTTTTAGATTATGTCCTTTGTTTCTTTACCAAATTGGTAGATCAAGTTAGTATTTTGCAAATGGAAAAACAGCAAATATATTTGTGATTTTGTTAGGATTTCCCCAAAAAAAGGGCAATAGGGAGGTCAGGGTGAACCTGGGACGCGATTTTTTTAAATGGTTCATCTTCTAAGCCATTAGATGATGCACCTGTCTTGATTTTTTGAAAATTTTGGCTAAGCCAATAAGGTTTCGTTCTTAACTGTCCAGATCATCCCCGTGTCCGGGTCAACCCGATAAGCCAGTAAGGGTTCATATTTGACTGTCCGGATCAAACCCCATGTCCGGGTCAACCCCAACCTCCCCTATATAAATTATGAGGGATGCTAAGTACATATGCATTGTAAAGGCTAGTTAGCAGATGATGGCTAAAGTATGATATATATTCCGTTAAAATGGAGGCAAAGATGCTACTTAAGCAGAGGCATAAGATGCTTAAATTCAACAGTTAAAGATAGTCAATGAGAAGTGACTGCAACAACTTCGGAGTGGCAACTGACATTCAAGATGTCATCTGTATAACCAACTGAGGACAGACTGGTTGATTTCAACATCAAGGAAAAGGGCATTGGTTTTCTTGCTGTCATCTTGTCTTCAGAGGAAAATGTCTTCATGGAACATCTATTGAACTGTCACAGCATTTAAAATAAAAAAGGTTCTAAGCTATTGTTTTGAAATTGTTTCTCTCCACAGGCAGCATCATTTTTAAAAGTGTTTCACATTCTTCAATTTGATATACTTTCAAAGTAACAAACGTATTCGTGATTTCTAGCTATAAACAGTAGGTAATAAAATAGGATATACAAAATGTTGCCCCCTCCTCAATCCTTTGGTCTTCACGCTGAAGTTCTTTAGTACCATACTTTTTAGAAAGCTTCTTATTCTAATTATTGAATATAATTATTGTGTTTTTCAGGAATCGTTCTTAAAGAATCGGGATAAAAGTCAAACTTTAGCATAAAGAGTGAGGTATGTGAAGAAGGGGTAATCCCCCTCGAATATGCAATAATATCTGATCGTTTTAAGTTTGAATGTTTGCTCCTTACTTTCAGCTGAAAAAAAACTTGTTTAATTTTTTTTTATGGTTTATCAAGTAATACCAGGAAATCCGGGCCCCCTTCATGGAAAATTTCCTCCCCCCACGGAAAATTAAATTACTTTGGATAATTCCATCCTTGAAAATTACCCCCTGAAATTTCCATGTAGTCGATTTTTCTCGGAAAAATTCTCCTTAGCATACTTTTATTTGAAAAAAAACTTTAGTTTCTGATCGATTTTCAAAACTTACCGGAAATCCCTCCTCCGTCAAAATCTCTGTCTCCCCAATGGAAAGTTGTCCCACGGAAAATTCTCCTGTGAAGAATTTCTCCCGCGGAAATCCTCCCCATCCCTACGAAAAAATCCTCCCGACAACATCTCCATATGTGAAATTGAGTCGGTACTAGTAAGAATGACCTAACAACTCGTGACATTACATAATTTATGCATGTTTTTATGGTTTTTGTCAGTGAGAATGAAAAAACAGGATTTTTCTCACTTGAAAAAGCAGGATTTTTCTCACAGTGATGGATGGTTTCTTGGACGGTTATGAGTGTTAGTCAATTTATCTATTGTTTTTCTTGGATGTCAACAGTAATTTAGGTCTGTTTTATGGTTTTTGTGTCAGTGAGAATGAAAAAACAGGATCTTTCTCACTGATGTATTTCCAAGGAGAATTGTCTCCGGGCGAAGTTTTTAATGTCTTTGGAGTCTGTCCAGGAGAATTGTTTCCGGGTGAAGTTTTTATTAATGTCTGAAAGATGATGTCAAGGTTGATTGATTTGTCACGAAAGGGGAATTATCTCCGGGTGAATGTTTTGATCTTAGAGATGAAGAGATTAGCGCGGGAAAGGGTTTTCCTAGAAATTTCAAATGTGACTGCGCAGGGGGATGCCAAAACCAAAGGAACTCGCCGGAAATTACGTTTAGGGATTATTTGGGCGAAACCGTTTTAGACATTTTAGGGAATTATTTTGGCGAAACAGTTAGAGAAATTTTAAAAAGATGATTTTAGAAGAGGATTTGAGGGTGAAACTCTGTGGTCGTTATAATACACAAGTTCTATTTGAACAGTGTCGTGAGGTCCTATACCACAGCCCCAAAGGACTCCGATCCCCCTACCCCAACCCTGAGGAAGCTTCCGGCCCCCAAAGGTCCCCCGGACCCCCAAAGACCCTATCTTTTCATGACAAGTTCTTCACGTAATTTTCTTCCTAAACCCATTTTACAAGTTTAATTGAAGTACTTATCTTTTTCCCCACAACTTTACTTTACGACTTTTTTGCACACCCAAACATCAAGCAATACTTTCCAGAAGGCTTTATTATATCTTTTCAGAACAAGTTTTTTTTCTTAATTTCCTTCTTAAACCATTTTTACAAGTTGAAGTAGTTATCTTCTTCACGACAACTTTACTTTACGACTTTTTTGCACACCCCAACAAGATCAAGCAATACTTTTCAAAGGCTTTTATATATCTTTTCAGAACAAAATTCCTTTCTTAATATCCTTCTTAAAACAATTTTATATAAGTTCTAAAGTTTTCGGTGGAAGATAGAAAAAGTAATACTATACTTGTGAATATTTTCCCGGAAGATAAAAAGTTCTAGTTCAATTTAAATTTTCTCAACGAAGTGAAGAAAGTTCAAGTTCTCTCCTGAATTTTACCAAAGAACACACTTTCAATTCTAATTTCTCCAGAGAGAAATAAAAATCTTCCACTTCAGTTTTTTAAGTTCCCTAAAGACATAAAGAAATTAAAGTTCTATTCTAAATTTTTTCCGTAGTAAATAGAAAAAGCTATACCCATAGTTTGTGAATATTTCCCGGAAGATAAAAATTTCTAGTTCAATTTTTAATTTTCTCAACGAAGTGAAGAAAAGTTCAAGTTCTCTTCTGAATTTTTCTCAATGAAAAAGAAATTAGTTATTGATCATTTCTATTTTTCCAAATAATATAAAAATTTTCCACTTTAGTTCAGATCTGTCTCGAACAGATGAAAAAATTTAAAATACTGCTCCAAATTTTTTCACAGAAGACAAAAAAGTTCAAGTTCTCTTCTGAATTTTACCAAAGAACACAATCCTAATTCTAATTTCTCCACAGAAAATAAAAATCTTCCGCTTCAGTTCTTATTTTACAAAGACATAAAGAAATTTCAAAGTTCAATTCTAAATTTTTGGTGGAAGATAGAAAAAGTAATACCATGCTTGTGAATATTTTCACGAAGATAAAAATTTCAAGTTCAATTTAAAATTTTCTCAACGAAGTGAAGAAAAGTTCAAGTTCTCTTCTGAATTTTACCAAAGAACACTATTCAATTCTAATTTTTCCAGAGAAAATAAAATCTTCCACTTCAGTTTTAAGTTCCTTAAAGACAATAAAGAAATTTAAAGTTCAATTCTAAATATTTTCCGTAGTAAATAGAAAAGCTGTACCATAGTTGTGAATATTTTCACGGAAGATAAAAAGTTCTAATTCAATTTTCAATTTTCTCAACGAAGTGAAGAAAAGTTCAAGTTCTCTTCAGAATTTTCTCAATGAAAAAGAGTTAGCTATTGATCATTTTTATTTTTCCAAATAATATAAAACTTTTTTCACTTCAGTTCAGATCTATCTCGAAGAGATGAAAAATTTTAAATACTGTTCAAATTTTTCATGGAAGTTAAAAAAGTTCAAGTTCTCTTCTGAATTTTACCAAAGAACACAATTCAATTCTAATTTCTCCAGAAAAATAAAAATATTCCACTTCAGTTCTCTATTTCACAAAGACATAAAGAAATTTAAAAGTTCAATTCTAAATTTTTCGGCGGAAGATAGAAAAAGTAATACCATACTTGTGAATATTTTCACGGAAGATAAAAAGTTCAAGTTCAATTTTAAATTTTCTCAACGAAGTGAAGAAAAGTTCAAGTTTCTTCTGATTTTCTCTATGAAAAAGAATAAGTAATTGATCATTTCTATTTTTCCAATAATATAAAAATTTTTCCACTTCAGTTCAGATCTGTCTCAAAGGGATGAAAAAATTTTTAAAACTGTTCCAAATTTTTCATAGAAGATAGAAAAGTTCAAGTTCTCTTCTGAATTTTACCAAAGAACAAACTTCTATTCTAATTTCTTCTCCAGAGAAAATAAAAATCTTAAACTTCAGTTTTAAGGTCCCCAAAGACATAAATAAATTTAAAGTTTCTATTCTAAATTTTTCCATAGTAGGTGAAAAGCTATACCATAGTTCTGAAAATTTTCCCTGAAGATAAAGAATTCTAGTTCAATTTATAATTTTTCTCAACGAACTGAAGAAAAGTTCAAGTTCTCTTCTGAATTTTCTCAATGAAAAAGAAATTAGTTTATTGATCATTTCTATTTTTCCAAATAATATAAAAATTTTCCACTTTCGTTCAGATCTGTCTCGAAGAGATGAAAAAATTTAAAATACTGTTCCAAATTTTTTCACACAAGGACCAAAAAAGTTCAAGTTCTCTTCTGAATTTTGCCAAAGAAGACACAAATCCAATTCTAATTTCTCCAGAGAAAACAAAAAATTTTCCACTTCAGTTCTCTATTTTCACAAGACATAAAGAAATTTAAAGTTCAATTCTAAATTTTTCGGTGGAAGATAGAAAAAGTAATACTATACTTGTGAATATTTTTTTTCCCGGAAGATAAAAAGTTCTAGTTCAATTTAAATTTTCTAAACAAAGTGAAGAAAAGTTCAAGTTCTCTTCTGAATTTTACCAAAGAACAAACTTCAATTCTAATTTCTCCAGAGAAAAATAATCTTCCACTTCAGTTTAAGTTCCCTAAAGACATAAAGAAATTTATAGTTCTATTCTAATTTTTTTCTGTAGTTAATAGAAAAAGCTATACCATAGTTGTGAATATTTTCCCGGAAGATAAAAAGTTCTAGTTCAATTTTTAATTTTCTCAACGAAGTGAAGAAAAGTTCAAGTTCTATTCTGAATTTTCTCAATGAAAAAGAAATTAGTTATTGATCATTTCTATTTTTCCAAATAATATAAAATTTTCCACTTTCGTTCAGATCTGTCTCGAAGAGATGAAAAATTTAAATACTCTTCCAAATTTTTCATGGAAGATAAAAAGTTTCAAGTTCTCTTCTGAATTTTACCAAAGAACACAATCCAATTCTAATTTCTCCAGAGAAACAAAATTTTCCACTTCAGTTTTCTTTTTCACAAAGACATAAAGAAATTTAAAGTTCAATTCTAAATTTTTCGGTGGAAGATAGAAAAAGTATACCATACTTGTGAATATTTTCACGGAAGTTAAAAAGTTCTAGTTCAATTTAAAATTTTTTCAACTAAGTGAAGAAAAGTTCAAGTTCTCTTCTGAATTTTACCAAGAACACAATTCAATTCTAATTTCTCAAGAGAAAAACAAAAAATCTTCCACTTCAGTTCTCTATTTCACAAGACATAAAGAAATTTAAAGTTCTATTCTAAATATTTTCCGTAGTAAATAGAAAAAGCTATACCATAGTTTGTAATATTTTCCTGGAAGATAAAAAGTTCTAGTTCAATTTTTAATTTTCTCAACGAAGTGAAGAAAAGTTCAAGTTCTATTTCTGAATTTTCGCAATGAAAAAGAAATTGGTTATTGATCATTTTCTATTTTTCCAAATAATATAAAAATTTTCCACTTTAGTTCAGATCTGTCTCGAAGAGATGAAAAATTTAAAATACTGTTCCAATGAAATTTTTCACGGAAGAGAAAAAAGTTCAAGTTCTCTTCTGAATTTTACCAAAGAACACAATTCAATTCTAATTTCTCCAGAGAAAATAAAAATCTTCCATTTCAGTTTCTTTATTTCACAAAGACATAAAGAAACTTAAAGTTCAATTCTAAATTTTTTGGTGGAAGATAGAAAAAAGTAATACCATACTTGTGAATATTTTAACGGAAGTTAAAAAGTTCTAGTTCAGTTTAAAATTTTGTCAACTAAGTGAAGAAAAGTTCAAGTTCTCTTCTGAATTTTACCAAGAACACAATTCAATTCTAATTTCTCCAGAGAAAAACAAAAATCTTCCACTTCAGTTTCTCTATTTCACAAAGACATAAAGAAATTTAAAGTTCAATTCTAAATTTTTCGGTGGAAGATAGAAAAAGTAATACCATACTTGTGAATATTTTCACGGAAGATAAAAAGTTCTAGTTCAATTTTTACAATTTTCTCAACGAAGTCAAGGAAAAGTTCAAGTTCTATTCTGCATTTTCTCAATGAAAAAAAAAAATTAGTTATTGATCATTTCTATTTTTCCAAATAATATTAAAATTTTCCACTTCAGTTCAGATCTATCTCAAAGAGATGAAAAATTTTAAATACTCTTCCAAATTTTTCATGGAAGATAAAAAAGTTCAAGTTCTCTTCTGAATTTTACCAAAGAACACAATTCAATTCTAATTTCTCCAGAGAAAACAAAAATCTTCCACTTCAGTTCTCTATTTCACACAGACATAAAGAAATTTAAAGTTCAATTCTAAATTTTTCGATGGAAGATAGAAAAAGTAATACCATACTTGTGAATATTTTCACGGAAGATAAAAAGTTCTAGTTCAATTTTAAATTTTCTCAACGAAGTGAAGAAAAGTTCAAGTTCTCTTCTGAATTTTCTCTATGAAAAGAATAAGTTATTGATCATTTTCTATTTTTCCAAATAATATAAAAATTTTCCACTTCAGTTCAGATCTGTCTCAAAGGGATGAAAAAAAATTTTTAAAACTTCCAAATTTTGCATAGAAGATAGAAAAGTTCAAGTTCTCTTCTGAATTTCACCAAAGAACAAACTTATATTCTAATTTCTCCAGAGAAAATAAAAATCTTAAACTTCAGTTTTAAGTTTCCCAAAGACATAAAGAAATTTAAAGTTCTATTCTAAATATTTCCATAGTAGATAGAAAAAGCTATACCATAGTTCTGAATATTTTCCCTGAAGATAAAAAGTTCTAGTTCAATTTATAATTTTCTCAATGAAGTGAAGAAAAGTTCAAGTTCTCTTCTGAATTTTCTCTATGAAATTTTCCACTTCAGTTCTCTATTTCACAAAGACATAAAGAAATTTAAAGTTCAATTCTAAATTTTCTGTAGTAAATAGAAAAGGCTATACCAATGTTGTGAATATTTTCCCGGAAGATAAAAAGTTCAAGTTCAATTTGTAATTTTCTCAACGAAGTGAAGAAAAAGTTCAAGTTCTCTACTGAATTTTACCAAAGAATACACTTCAATTCTAATTTCTCCTAATTTCTTTATTTCACAAAGTCATAAAAATTTAAAGTTCTATCCTAAAGTTTTCGGTGGAAGATAGAGAAAATAATATCATAGTTGTGAATATGTTCCCGGAAGTTAAGAAGTTCTACTTCAATTTCAAATTTTCTCAAACGAAGTGAAGAAAAGTTCAACTTCTCTTCTGAATTATCTCTATGGAAAAGAAATAAGTTATTGATTAACTCTATTTTTCTAGGGAAAATAAAAATTTTCCACTTCAGTTCTTTATTTCACAAAGACATAAAGAATTTAAAGTTATATTCTAAATTTTAGATGGAAGGTAGAATAAGTAATACTATGATTGTGATTATTTTCCATTGAGATCAAAAGTTTCACTTTATTTCTAATTTGTCTTAAATTCCGTTCCGATTTTTCTCAAAGAGATGAAAAATTTAAAGTTATGTTCCAAATTTTTCATAGAAGACAGAGAAAGTTATACATTGATTGTAAATATTCGACATGAAGATAAGGAGCTCCACTTTAATTCTGAGTTTTCTCGAAGAAGTGCAAAATGTTCAAGTTCTCTTCTGAATTTTCTTAAAGAAGAGAAAAAAGTTAGCTCAATTCTGAATTTCACCAATGAAAAAAAAACCTTCCACTTCAGTTCTTAATTTCTCAACGACATAAAAAATTTAATGTTTTGTTCCAAATTTTTCATAGAAGATAGAAAAAGTATACATTGATTGTGAATATTCGACATGAAGATAAGGAGCTCCTTTAATTCTGAGTTTTCTCGAAGAAGTGCAAAATGTTCAAGTTCTCTTCTGAATTTTCTTAAAGAAGAGAAAAAAGTTAGCTCAATTCTGAATTTTACCAATGAAAATGAAAAAAGCTTCCACTTCAGTTCTTAATTTCTCGAAGACATAAAAAATTTAAATTTCAGTTCTAAATTTTTCCGTAGAAGATAGGAAAAGTTATACTATGATTGTGATTATTTTCCAGTGAAGATAAACAGTTTCACTTTCATTCTAATTTTCTTAAATTCAGTTCTGATTTTTCTCAAAGAGATGAAAAATTTAAAGTTCTGTTCCAAATTTTTCATAGAAGATAGAAAAAGTTATATATTGATCGTGAATATTCACCATGAAGATAAAAAGTTCCACTTTAATTCTAAATTTTCTCAATGAAGTGCAAAATTTTCAAGTTCTCTTCTAATTTTTCCAAGAAAATAAATAGGTTCTACGTCAGTTCTGGCTTTTTTCTCAAAGAGATGAAAAATTTAAAATTCTGTTCTAATTTTAAATTAAATTTTAGCTCCTTTATCTTATGGATTTACCCCTCAAATTTTTAAATTAGAAAATGAGTGACTCGTTCTATTATTAAAGAAGATCGTTCAAACTCGTTCATTATCCTCCAAAACGATAGGTTAGATTAGATTAGGTATAAATAAATATTAATAATTAAATAGAAACATTTCAACATGTTTAAGTTAGGTTAGGTTAACTTATCATGAGCGCTCATGATAAGTTAACCTAACCTTTTCTGGCGAGTATGGTTTTCAGGCTAGATTAGGTTAGGTTTAGGCTAGATTAAGTTAGGTAAGATTAGGTTAGGTTAAGTTAGGTTAGGTTAGCCTACGTACGCTTCACTTAGGTTAGGTTAGGTGAGAGACAGGCAAAAAGTTAGGTGTATGGTTAGGTTAGGTTAGGCTAGATTAAGTTAGGTAAGATTAGTTTAGGTTAAGTTAGGTTAGGTTAGCCTACGTACGCTTCACTTAGGTTAGGTTAGGTGAGAGACAGGCAAAAAGTTAGGTGTATGGTTAGATTAGGTTAGGCTAGATTAAGTTAGGTTAAGTTAGGTTAGGCTAGGTTAGCCTACGTACGCACGCGTACGTAGGCTAGCCTAACCTAACTTAACCTAACCTAACTTAATCTAACCTAACCATACACCTAACTTTTTGCCTGTCTCTCACCTAACCTAACCTAAGTGAAGCGTACGTAGGCTAACCTAACTTGACCTAACCTAATCTAACCTAACTTAATCTAACCTAACCATACTCGCCGGAAAAGGTTAGGTTAACTTATCATGAGCGCTCATGATAAGTTATTAACCTAACTTAAACATGTTGAAATGTTTCTATTTAATTATTAATATTTATTTATACCTAATCTAATCTAACCTATTGTTTTGTAGGTTATATGAACGAGTTTAATGAACGATTTTCTTTAATAATAGAGTAAGTCACTCATTTTCTAATTTAAAAATTTGAGGGGTAAATCCAAAAGACAAAGGAGCTAAAATTTAATTTAAAATTAGAACAGAACTTTAAATTTTTCATCTCTTTGAGAAAAAAGCCAGAACTGACGTGGAACCTATTTATTTTCTTGGAAAAATTAGAAGAGAACTTGAACATTTTGCACTTCATTGAGAAAATTTAGAATTAAAGTGAAACTTTTTATTTTCATGGTGAATATTCATTATCAATGTATAACTTTTTCTATCTTCTATGAAAAATTTGGAATAAAACTAAATTTTTCATCTCATTGAGAAAAATCGAAAGTGCATTTAAGAAAATTTAGAATTAAAGTGAAACTTTTTATCTTCACTGGAAAAATAATCACAATCATAGTATAACTTTTCCTTATTTCTACGGAAAAATTTAGAACTGAAATTTAAATTTTTTATGTCTTCGAGAAATTAAGAACTGAAGTGGAAGCTTTTTTTCATTTTCATTGGTAAAATTCAGAATTGAGCTAACTTTTTTCTCTTCTTTAAGAAAATTCAGAAGAGAACTTGAACATTTTTGCACTTCTTCGAGAAAACTCAGAATTAAAGTGGAGCTCCTTATCTTCATGTCGAATATTCACAATTAATGTATAACTTTTTCTATCTTCTATGAAAAATTTGGAACAGAGCATTAAATTTTTATGTCTTTGACAAATTAAGAACTGAAGTGGCAGGTTTTTTTCATTTTCATTGGTGAAATTCAGAATTGAGCTAACTTTTTCTCTTCTTTAAGAAAATTCAGAAGAGAATTTGAACATTTTGCACTTTTTCGAGAAAACTCAGAATTAAAGTGGGACTCCTTATCTTCATGTCGAATATTTACAATCAATGTATAACTTTCTCTATCTTCTATGAAAAATTTGGAACAGAACATTAAATTTTTTCATCTCTTTGAGAAAAATCAGAACTGAATTTAAGAAAAATTAGAAATAAAGTGAAACTTTTGATCTTCATGGAAAATAATCACAATCATAGTATTACTTTTTCTACCTTCCATCTAAAAATTTAGAATAGATTTTTAAATTTCTTTATGTCTTTGTGAAATAAAGAACTGAAGTGGAAAATTTTTATTTTCCCTTGAAAAATAGAGTTAATCAATAACTTATTTCTTTTCCATAGAGAAAATTCAGAAGAGAAGTTGAAATTTTCTTCACTTCGTTTAGAAAATTTAAAATTGAAGTAGAACTTTTTAACTTCCGGGAACATATTCACAACTATGATATTACTTTCTCTATCTTCCACCGAAAAAATTAAAATAGAACTTTGAATTTCTTTATGACTTTGTGAAATAAAGAACTGAAGGGGAAGATTGATATTTTCTCTGGTGAAATTAGAATTGAAGTTTGTTCTTTGGTAAAATTCAGAAGAGAACTTGAAATTTTTCTATCTTCTATGAAAAATTTGGATGTTTTAAAAAATTTTCATCCCATTGAGACAGATCTGAATTGAAGTGGATAATTTTTATACTATTTGGAAAAATAGAAATGATCAATAACTTATTTCTTTTTCATAGAGAAAATTCAGAAGAGAACTTGAACTTTTCTTCACTTCGTTGAGAAAATTATAAATTGAACTAGAACTTTTTATCTTCACGGAAAATATTCAGAACTATGGTATAGCTTTTTCTATCTACTATGGAAAAATTTAGAATAGAACTTTAAATTTCTTTATGTCTTTGGGGAAACTTAAAACTGAAGTTTAAGATTTGTATTTTCTGTGGATTAATTAGAATAGAAGTTTCTTCTTTGGTAAAATTCAGAAGAGAACTTGAACTTTTCTATTTTCTATGAAAAATTTGGAAGTTTTAAAAATTTTTCATCCCTTTGAGACAGATCTGAACTGAAGTGGAAATTTTTTATATTATTTGGAAAAATAGAAATGATCAATAACTTATTTCTTTTTCATAGAGAAAATTCATAAGAGACTTGAACTTTTGTTCACTCTGTTGAGAAAATTTAAAATTGAGCTAGAACTTTTTATCTTCCGTGAAAATATTCACAAGTATGGTATTACTTTTTCTATCTTCCATCGAAAAATTTAGAATTGAACTTTAAATTGCTTTATGTCTGTGCGAAATAGAGAACTGAAGTGGAAGATTTTTGTTTTCTCTGGAGAAATTAGAGATAGACACATTTGTGTTCTTTGGTAAAATTCAGAAGAGAACTTGAACTATTTATCTTCCATGAAAAATTTGGAAGAGTATTTAAAATTTTTCATCTCTTTGAGATAGATCTGAACTGAAGTGGAAATTTTTTATATTATTTGGAAAAATAGAAATGATCAATAACTAATTTCTTTTTCATTGAGAAAATTCAGAATAGAACTTGAACTTTCCTTGACTTCGTTGAGAAAATTGAAAATTGACCTAGAACTTTTTATCTTCCGTGAAAATATTCACAAGTATGGTATTACTTTTTTTTTTCTATCTTCCACCGAAAAAATTTAGAATTGAACTTTAAATTTCTTTATGTCTTTGTGAAATAGAGAACTGAAGTGGAAGATTTTGTGTTTTCTCTGGAGAAATTAGAATTGGATTGTGTTTCTTTGGTAAAATTCAGAAGAGAACTTGAACTTTTCTTCACTTCGTTGAGAAAATTTTAAATTGAACTAGAATTTTTTATCTTCCGTGAAAATATTCACAAGTATGGTATTACTTTTTCTATATTCCACCGACAAATTTAGAATTGAAATTTAAATTTCTTTATATCTTTGTGAAATAAAGAACTGAAGTGGAAGATTTTTATTTTCTCTGGAGAAATTAGAATTGAATTGTGTTCTTTGGTAAAATTCAGAAGAGAACTTGAACTTTTTTATCTTCCGTGAAAAATTGGAACACTATTTTAAATTTTTCATTTCTTCGAGACAGATCTGAACTAAAGTGGAAAATTTTTATATTATTTGGAAAAATAGAAATGATCAATAATTAATTTTTTTTTTCATTGAGAAAATTCAGATAGAGACTTGAACTTTTGTTCACTTCGTTGAGAAAATTAAATATTGAACTAGAACTTTTTATCTTCCGGGAAAATATTCACAACTATGGTATAGCTTTTTCTATTTCCTAATGAAAAAATTTAGAATAGAACTTTAAATTTCTTTATGTTTTTAGGGAACTTAAAACTGAAGTGGAAGATTTTTATTTTCTCTGAAGAAATTAGAATTGAAGTGTGTTCTTTGGTAAAATTCAGAACAGAACTTGAAATTTTCTTCACTTCGCTGAGAAAATTAAAAATTGAACTTGAACTTTTTATCTTCCGGGAAAATATTCACAACTATGGTATAGCTTTTTCTATTTACTACGGAAAAAATTTAGAATTGAACTTTAAATTTCTTTATGTCTTTAGGGAACTTAAAACTGAAGTGGAAGATTTTTTATTTTCTCTGGAGAAATTAGAATTGAAGTTTGTTCTTTGGTAAAATTCAGAAGAGAACTTGAACTTTTCTTCACTTCGTTGATAAAATTTAAATTGAACTAGAACTTTTTATCTTCCGGGAAAATATTCATAATTATAGTATTACTTTTTCTATCTTCCACCGAAAAATTTAGAATTGAACTTTAAATTTCTTTGTGTCTTTGTGAAATAGAGAACTGAATTGGAAGATTTTTGTTTCCTCTGGAGAAATTAAAATTGGATTGTTTTCCAACTTTTCTTCACTTTGTTGAGAAAATTGTAAATTGAACTAGAATTTTTAACTTCAGGGAAAATATTCAGAACTATGGTATAGCTTTTTCTATCTACTATTGAAAATTTAGAATAGAACTTTAAATTTCTTTATGTCTTTGGGGAACTTAAAACTTAAGTTTAAGATTTTTATTTTCTCTGGAGAAATTAGAATAGAAGTTTGTTCTTTCGTAAAATTCAGAAGAGAACTTGAACTTTTCTATCTTCTAGGAAAAATTTGGAACAGTTTTAAAAAATTTTTCATCCCTTTGAGACAGATCTGAACTGAAGTGGAAAATTTTTATATTATTTGGAAAAATAGAAATGATCAATAACTTATTTCTTTTCATAGAGAAAATTTAGAAGAGAACTTGAACTTTTCTTCACTTCTTTGAGAAATTGAAAATTGAACTAGAACTTTTTATCTTCCGTGAAAATATTCACAAGTATGGTATTACTTTTTCTATCTTCCACCGAAAAATTTTGAATTGAACTTTAAATTTCTTTATGTCTTTGCGAAATAGAGAACTGAACTGGAAGATTTTTATTTTCTCTGGAGAAATTAGGATTGAATTGTGTTCTTTGGTAAAATTTAGAAGAGAACTTGAACTTTTTTATCTTTCATGAAAAATTTGGAACAGTATTCAAAATTTTTCATCTCTTCGAGATAGATCTGAACTGAAGTGGAAAATTTTTATATTATTTGGAAAAATAGAAATGATCAATAGCTAAATTTCTTTTTCATTGAGAAAATTCAGAATAGAACTTGAACTTTTCTTCACTTCGTTGAGAAAATTGAAAATTGAACTAGAACTTTTTATCTTCCGTGAAAATATTCACAACTATGGTATAGCTTTTTCTATTTACTACGGAAAAAATTTAGAATTGAACTTTAAATTTCTTTATGTCTTTAGGGAACTTAAAACTGAAGTGGAAGATTTTTATTTTCTCTGGAGAAATTAGAATTGAGTAGTGTTCTTTGGTAAAATTCAGAAGAGAACTTGAACTTTTCTTCACTTCGTTGAGAAAATTTTAAATTAAACTTGAACTTTTTATCTTCCGTGAAAATATTCACAAGTATGGTATTACTTTTTCTATCTTCCACCGAAAAATTTAGAATTGAACTTTAAATTTCTTTATGTCTTTGTGAAATAGAGAACTGAAGTGGAAGATTTTTATTTTCTCTTGAGAAATTAGAATTGGATTGTGTTCTTTGGTAAAATTCAGAAGAGAACTTAAACTTTTTGTCTTCTGTGAAAAATTTGGAACAGTATTTTAAATTTTTCATCTCTTCGAGACAGATCTGAACTAAAGTGGAAAATTTTTATATTATTTGGAAAATAGAAATGATCAATAACTAATTTCTTTTTCATTGAGAAAATTCAGATAAAACTTGATCTTTTCTTCACTTCGTTGAGAAAATTAAAAATTGAACTAGAACTTTTTATCTGCCGGGAAAATATTCACAACTATGGTATAGCTTTTTCTATTTACTACGGAAAAAATTTAGAATAGAACTTTAAATTTCTTTATGTCTTTAGGGAACTTAAAACTGAAGTGGAAGATTTTTATTTTCTCTGGAGAAATTAGAATTGAAGTGTGTTCTTTTGTAAAATTCAGAAGAGAACTTGAACTTTTCTTCACTTCGTTGAGAAATTTAAATTGAACTAGAACTTTTTATCTTCCGGGAAAATATTCACAAGTATAGTATTACTTTTTCTATTTTTCACCGGAAAATTTAGAATTTGTAAAATTGGTTTAAGAAGGATATTAAGAAAGGAACTTGTTCTGAAAAGATATAATAAAGCCTTTTGAAAAGTATTGCTTGATATTGGGTGTGCAAAAAAGTCGTAAAGTAAAAGTTGTGGTGAAGAAGATAACTACTTCAACTTGTGAAAATGGTTTAAGAAGGACATTAAGAAAAAAAACTTGTTCTGAAAAGGTATATTAAAGCCTTTTGGAAAGTATTGCTTGATGCTTGGGTGTGCAAAAAAGTCGTAAAGTAAAGTTGTGGGGAAAAAGATAAGTACTTCAACTTGTAAAATGGGTTTAGGAAGAAAATTACGTGAAGAACTTGTTCTGAAAAGATATAATAAAGCCTTTTGAAAAGTATTGCTTGATGTTGGGGTATTCGAAAAGCCTTATAGTAAAGTTGTGGGGGAAAAGATGAGTACTTCAACTTGTAAAATTGGTTTGGGAAGGACATTACGTAAAGAACTTGTTTTGAAAAGGTATAATAAAGCCTTTTGAAAAGTATTGCCTGATGATGGGGTATGCAAAAAGTCGTAAAGTAAAGTTGTGGTAAAAAGATAGGTACTTCAACTTGTAAAATTGGTTTAGGAAGGAGATTAAGAAAAGAACTTGTTCTGAAATGCCTTTGAAAAGTATTGCTTGATGTTGGGGTGTGCAAAAAGTTGTAAAGTAAAGTTATGGGGAAAAGAATGGGTACTTCAACTTGTAAAATGGGTTTGGGTTGTAAAATTTTTAAAACTGTTCCAACTGGACAAAATTTTTAAAACTGTTCCAAATTTTTCATAGAAGATAGAAAAGTTCAAGTTCTCTTCTGAATTTTACCAAAGAACAAACTTCTATTCTAATTTCTCCAGAGAAAATAAAAATCTTAAACTTCAGTTTAAGTTCCCCAAAGACATAAAGAAATTTAAAGTTCTATTCTAAATTTTTCCATAGTAGATAGAAAAAGCTATACCATAGTTCTGAATATTTTCCCTGAAGATAAAGAATTCTAGTTCAATTTATAATTTTCTCAACGAAGTGAAGAAAAGTTCAAGTTCTCTTCTGATATTTCTCAATGAAAAAGAAATTAGTTATTGATCATTTCTGTTTTTCCAAATAATATAAAAATTTTCCACTTTCGTTCAGATCTGTCTCGAAGAGACAGATCTAAATATTTCCATAGTAGATAGAAAAAGCTATACCATAGTTCTGAATATTTTCCCTGAAGATAAAGAATTCTAGTTCAATTTATAATTTTCTCAACAAAGTGAAGAAAAGTTCCGGCCCAGTTTACCCCATGAAGATAAAGTCGGAGGAGGATGAAATTTTGCAAGTTTCTTAGTTTGAGCTTGGGCTACAAAATGCGATTACCGCCGTCTCTCTGCGACCTCTAGGACCTGAAATCGCTTAACATTGTGGTGGGTCGTCTCTTTATAGAGGCACAAGTGTGCCTCCTTGATAGATATATATATATATATATATATATATATATTATATATATATATATATATATATATATATATATATATATATATATATATATATATATATATATATATATATTATATATATATATATATATATATATATATATATTATATATATATATATATATATATAATATATATATATATATATATATATATATATATATATATATATATATATATATATATATATATATATATATATATATATATATATATATATATATATATATAATCTATATATATATATCTATATATATATATATATATATATATATATCTATATATATCTATATCTATATATATAT
>CM051257.1:4446438-4511438 GCA_027921565.1 Artemia sinica | reverse complement strand
GAAATCAGGTTGTGCGAACCTTTACCAATTTTGAATTCTGAGCTGGTAACATATAGTTCAACTGAATTATTTACTTAGTTTAGGAAGAGCATAAACAATTAAGAAAATTAACATCACTTCTGGTTATCTTATATGTGCTTGCTCAAGCTAATGGTTTTAAGTTTCTGGCGCACATAAAAACTAATTTTAAATATGACCAAATAAAAAAGCATACCGAATATCGCTAGTTTTCTTGTTGTTTAACAAAGTAACTGTTCTGTGGTTGCTAGTTTTTTTTTTTATCCCCTCCTTATTATATTGATGTTTAACTTGTTTTTTTTTTATCTTACAGAGGTGATCACCCACCGCGGCTATTGCTACAGAATCGTAAGAGAAATTTATGGCACAGAAGAAGACTTTTAGTCGAATTTTACCGTGATTTTTTTTTTTATTAAATCGGAAAAAGGATATATGTCTTTATCTACTTTATTGTGATAGCGAGAACGTACAGGCTTTGTCTACCGTTAATTGAGTTGATCATTATGTAAAGCCAAAAAGTGAAAGTAACATCAGCTTTAAGAAAAACGACAGAGAAAACTTATTTTTTGAAAATGTTACATTGTGAAATGTTTATGCTTGTCGAGGCAGACATACTCAGAATTTGGGGTGTAAATTATTATCTTCTGTTTAGTATAGGCCCTTCATAGTTATGGCACTTTGTCTTTTTTCAGAAACCATGTTTAATAAGTTAATATATATTACATATACATATAAATATATATTACGTATGTATTATATTATAAAAATCATATTCATGTAATTCAAATTCTCAGCAAAAGTTGGATCAATACTCATCATCACGCATCTGTGTTTAATAAAGGTGCAAAATTCATAAATTAACTTTTACTATCCTTAATATGAGCTTTAAGATCTATCTATTAATTTATATTATTACTTGTTGTATGTTTTTTGCTAAGATTGTTGATTTTATTTTTCTGTTCATTTTGGGTTTCATTTATTCTTTAGTAGTAATTTCTGGTCGTTTTGAGTTTGATTTTTAACAGGTATTTGTATCTGCTGAGCTTAAGTTTAAAATGGCCTTTACTGTTTTTTGAAAAACTTATTTTTCGGAAAGTTTTTTCCTAATTAATTTTTGTTCGTTTTTTAATGCAAAAAGTTTCAAGTTTTTAAAATTCCTTATTTCAAAATCAAACTTTATTTTAAAATCAAATGTTCATCAAAGTAACAATATAAAAGTGAAAAAATGGGTTTGTGTCAAACCTGAGAGTTTTTTTATTATGTGATGTTTGAACTATTTTTAACAAAATGGCTATCTCAAAATTTTATAGGATGGGTTTGGGGAAAAAGGGCGTGGGGGCCAATTAACCTTCGGTTTCTTTTGACTCTTTAAAGGTGAACTAGAACTTTCTATTATCAATCAAATGAGCCCTCTCTGAATTTTATACGAGCATCCCTTCTAAAAGAACCATATATATCCCCCATCATATATATACTCAATATATTCAAATCCTCCAGAGTATAACTTACAACGCCGGTCCCTGGGCCCTGGGGGGTTGTGTCGACTCCGGAGTTTTAATATCTGATGGTCGAACTATTTTTAACAAAATGGTCACCTCAAGTTTTTGTCAGATGGGTTTATCCATCCGATAAACCCAAAGGCGTGGAGGGCGAGAGGGGCTAGTTGCCTTCCGATCTTTTTTCACTCTGAGGAAATGAACTACAGCTTTTAATTTCCATTCATATAAACCCTCTCTGAAGTTTATGCGAGCATCCCTTTCATAAGAACCACATACGGCCCCAGGACATAGCTTACGATACCTCCCCCCCCCCCCCCCCCCCCCCCCCCCCCCTCCCCCCTCCGGAGTTTTTTGTTATCTGACCTTTGAACTATGTTGAAAAAAACTGGCTCTCAAAGTTCTTATCAGATGGGTTTGAGGAAAATAGGGCGTGGAGAGGGGGGGGGGCTAGTTGCCCTCAGAACTCTTTTGACTCTTAAAAAGTGAACGAGAAATTTGAATTTCTCGATCATTGAGCCCTCTTCGAAGTTTATACGACCATCCCTTCTATGCGAACTATATATGCCCCCAGAGCATTACTTACATTGCCTGCCTCCGGGCCCTGGGGGGTTGTGTCGACCCCGGAGTTTTAATTCCGGGGTCTATTTTAATTTCATCTTTGAACCATTTTTAAAAAAAAATGGCTTTCTCAAAGTTCTTATCGGATGGGTTTGAGGAAAATGGCATGGAGGGGCGGGGAGCTGGTTGCGCTCCGATATCTTTTGACTCTTTAAAAGTGAACTAGAACTTTCAATTTCCAATCAAATGAGTCCTCTCCGAAGTTTATATGGGCATACCTTCCATAAGAACTATATATCCCCCAGAGCAATACTTGCAACGCCTGCCCCGGGCCCTGGGGGGGGAGTGGTGTCGACACAAGAGTTTTTCTTATCTGACCTTTGAACTATTTTTAACGGAATGACCGTACGTAAAGGAGTTTTTGTTAGATGATCGTTGAAATATTTTTAACAAAATGGCTACCTTAATTTTTTATCAGATGTATTTGGGGGAAAACGGCTTGGGGGGTGAAGGGGGCTTGTTGTCCTCCTATCACTTTTGACTTTTGAAAATGGCACTAGGACTCTCGATTTCCAATCGAATGAGACCCCTTTGATGTTTATACGACGACCCCTTCTATATGTCATCCTCGAAGTATATATTGTCATTCTCGAAGACCTAATTTCAAGAATGTGTAATTTGAATCTTAAAACGAACAGAATCTAACTCAAATAAAAAAAGTCACGCTTAAAAAGGAACAAAAATTATTTTAAATTCAGAAATCCCACCTTAAACAATGATATATTATGAAAATATAGAAAAAAACATATCAAACATCTAGACACTAAATAAATAACTCCTACTACTAACAAAACACTGCATCGCCAAGCCGCCTGGGGCCCAAACAGCTACGCCTGCTCATTATCCATCCTGATCTATTAAAAATCCCCCTCTACACCCTCCTAAAAAGTTTCAACCTCCCTAAAACCTTTCCTTGCGACTTTCTTTCAACCCTTCCGCATGGCCCTAGATGGTTGACCGAAAAGTTCTTTATTCGTCCTTTTTTATCTTTATGTTTATTTAGTGGATATATAAATTATGAAAAAAAATAGAATAAATGGCTTAATGTGCTTTCAGATATAAACAGTGTTTCCCCGCTTTCTTAAGAGGCATAGCCCATTTAGTTGTGCAATCAATTGAAGCTGACTCAGTGTGGTGGTCCACCAAAGGGATTTTTTTTTTTTTTTTGCAACCGAGATAAAGCCAACAAATATAATGTCATTAATATTGAATTTTCCAAAAAAAAATTTCGTCTTATCTTTTACTTTTAACCTTCCATCCACATTCAGAAAAAAAGTACAATTGATAAAGGCATCAAAGATTAATTAAGAGCCGAATTAATTCCCTTCGCCCTGGAAGGATTAGTTTAGGAATAGGTATCTCAGCCTCCTGTGAATATTACCTTCCAAAATAATCAAAGTGATTGAAAAATATTCAAACAGGACTGAGTCATTTTTATCCTAAGCTGAAAAGTTCTGTTCGTGAATGTTCCCGAATCTGGTGAAGTGGAGTTCCAAAGCCGCTTCACTAGGTGAAGGTTCACTAGTGAAGCCGCTTCTAAGATCTATTTGCCCCTTTTTGCTACAACTGGCTTTTCATTGGTCATTAAATTCAATACTATGCGAAGTGACACCAGTCCGGTTCTTCTGACAACTATTTGAGCAAAATTAAACTTTTTTTTTAACTCTTTTGATAACTCCATCTTTTTATACTGATTTTGCATGCTTACTTGCCATCAAAGTAGTTCCGCATTGCTGGCTGGGGAGGTTTCTTTGAAGCCAGGGCTTCTAGCTTTTGTCTATCATCAAACACCTGAAAAGACTTGCTTTTTTATGGAAAAAACAACACCTAAATAAAAAAAAAATATTTCACTAGATGTTAACCGTCTCTTTTGCTTGTAATTTGTACATGCGTATTACTCGACATATTAGAAAAAAAAATTATATACAGATATATTGACATATCTTGACATATCATTGATTCACAGTTCAAAGAGATAACACCTAGTTAGCGAAGAGGATTATAAATTGAAATCTAGTTTCTTTGAACTTGACCCAGTTTTCATCAGCATTCATTCCGCTTACATCTAAGTACACAGGCTGTGAAATAACTTGAAAAACCAGTTCCCATTGACAAGAATTGTCATGTTAAGTGGAAATCTTACTTTATAAGACTTGCTATGTTAAGTAGAAATTTTGTGTGAATAATTACAGGCACTGGAATAGTCACTCGGATGCATTTGTGAGGCTCGGCCCTCAAAGAAAGATAAGTAATCTTTCTAATTATTATAACTATATTTCCGGATTAATTATGACTTCTGTTAATTTTTCTGAAACTCTACAAGAAATTAATCAAAAATTGAACGGAATAGAAATAGTTTCATCGCAGGTTCAAGAACTGAGAAACGACCTATCTGCTATTTCGTCGCGAATTGATTCGACAGTAGACAAGTTCTCGGAGGATACGTCACAATTGAAGAAAGATTACCTAAGTTTGCAAGCTGAAATGTCGGTTACTAACGTAAAATTGCAAAGACTAGAAAATGAGTCTAAAAAGTGTAATTTGGTCCTGTATAATTTCGATCCTACAAACAAAGGTTCTTCGTTACGAGAAGATGTAATGAGAGCACTCAACTTACATGTGCCAAACTTAGGGCTGAAAATGATGGACATTAGAGACATTTTTCGGCTAAACAAGGCACGCGACCGGTGCTGGTTAAGTTTACAAGTGGTTACATTCGTGATACTATATTGCATTCAAGTGCGCACCTGAAAAGGGCGGGTCTTGGTGTTAGTCCCGATTATACAAAGCGTGAATTGTCTATTCGTAACCACCTAAAGCCTTTTCTTGAACGGGCTAGAGGAGAAAATAGAGAAGCAAGACTAAGAGGGACAAATTTTATATATTGGTCAACAGTGTTTTTTACGTATAGCTTTGATAAGCCGTCTGTAGTTGAGGTTACGAATTCCCCTAATATAGAGTCATCAGCGAGTACCATGACCCATTTTAAGGAAAATTTTGGGCAAAAGTTTCTCCGTGAACCTGGGTATTTATCAGTGCCACAAAAAAGTTTAGTAAAGAGTTTTGTTTCTGAAAATAATCGTTTTAACCTGGAAGAACCTTGCAATTCAAGATCGCGTTCTGGATCTTCATCCTCAATTCAATCTTTCTTTAGTGTAGTGGAGGAGCTTAGTAGTGATAACGAAATAAAATGGGGTGAACAGTGAAACTCCTGTTATTAAAAAAGGCTCCACATCAACTTTTGTCGGGCCTGTGGGGGCTCCCAAACGTAACAGCCAACAAATTATTAGCCCAGATGACCACCTAAGACAGAAGAGCAAGTCGGTTAGAGCTGACGACCCTAATAAAATGGAGCCTAGGCGGCTATTTAACTCGTCACAACCCATTGGCTCAAATAGTGGATAGGATAAGCAGGGCCATGGCGCAATTTACGAGTGTCATTTAGCGCATTGGAATGTTCAGGGCTTTTCGTATCTTAAATTAGAGTGTCTTCTTAAATGTTGTGATTTTTCAGTTGTATCATTAGTAGAAACGTGGCTGGAAAAAGAGGAGAGAATAGAAGGTTTTTCTTATTTTGGATCACAAAGAAAGCGATCGCAGAATGGTAGAACTTATGGAGGAGTGGCATTATTGATAACGAATAGATGGCGAAATTTATCTCGATGAAAAGTGTCTCATGTAATCTAGTATGGGTGCGAGTACCTTTAGGTAGTAACTCGTTTATCTTTTGTTCAGTGTATTTACCGCCGGAAACTAGCACTTTTAGTGATGAGGATACCTGGGAGATATTAGAAAATGATATGGATCGTTTTTCAGAACAGTTTCCGTCCGATTATTTTATTTTTCTAGGGGATTTTAACGGATATACAGGGGAGGATGAAGGAGCCCGTGAGGAGGAGGTGGGTCTCGAACTAGGAAAAACTAAGGGAGTTAATATGATTGAGCCGTCGGTTAGGAGGAGGACGAGTAAGGACGGTCATCAGAGAAAGAATAATTGGGGGAAAAAATTATTGGATTTTTGTGGTAAGCAGAATCTGGTTATTTTGAATGGGAGGACAGGGAAGGATAAAGGAGTGGGGGATTTTACATGTTTTTCGGGTAGATCTCCAAGTGTTATAGATTATGGGGTTGTTAGTCTGGGGCTTCTTTCTTGTTGTGTGGATTTTGAGGTGATGGCGCTTGCTGGGTCGGATCACGTGCCTATTAGGGTTGAATTAGGAGGGGGAGGATGGGCTGAGAGCCTGAAAAAGAAGTTTGGGGCTAAGGGAAAGATGGGTAATGAGCTTGATTGGAGGGAAGGTTTAAGGTTTGATAATGATAGTGAGAGGAGAAGTTGAAAAAGGTACTAGTTGAAGATAGAGGGCTGGATTCATTTATTCAGAAGAGTGAGGATATGGCAAGGGAAGGGGATATAGCAGGTTTCTGTTGATTTTTTTGTCGGGGGTTTTGTATAAGATTGGAACTAAGGTGGCATGCAGGAGAAAAAATGGTAGAAGTACTGGTTTGATGAGTTTTTTTGATAAGGATTGTGAGGAAAAGAAGAAAGAGGTTTTAGTAGCTTTTAGATTGCTTAAGGCTAGTAGTACAGTTGATCTGGAAAATAATTTGCAGGTTTTTAGGGACAAGCGAAGGGGATATAAAAGGCTACTTAAGTTGAAGAAGAGACGTTCTGAAGAGGAAGAGAGCCAAAAAATACGGGAGAAATTTAGCGTGAATGATACAACGGAGTTCTGGAAGTTAATTAGGAAATCAACAGAAAATAGAAAGTTGACTGATTCAGTCCCTCACGCCGATACCTGGCCAGAATACTTAGAACAAAAATATAAAGAGATATACACCGAAGAGGACGAAGAGAGAGCTGATGAGGAGATGAATAGTTTAGAAGAAACAGCCGATTTTGAGTTGGATTCAGAGGACGCTAAAACTACTGGACCGGTTGGACAGGAGGAAATATGGCACGCCTTTAAAAGCATGAGAGGGAATTCAGCTCCGGGCATCGACGGAGTACCAACTAAGCTGCTGAAATGGTCAAGAGCATGGATACTGCCAGTGCTTGCATTGATATTCTCGGCAATTCTAAGTACACCTCTATGGCCAAAAAATTGGCAGATATCGATTATGATCCCATTATTTAAGAAAGGAGAAAGAAACCTACACAAGAACTATAGGGGGATAAGTTTAGGAAGTTCTATCAGTAAGCTATTTTGTAGAGTCCTTTCTAATAGGATGGATAAATGGTTGCATTATAAAGGTATATTAATTGAATGTCAGGCAGGGTTTAGGGAAAACTATAGTACAATTGATCAAATATTTTGTTTACAGGCTTTAGCTAGTAAATATACGAGGCATAGGAAAAATAGGCTATATACGGCGTTTTTGGGACATTAGGGAGCATTTGACGAAGTTTCAAGGAGTTTGTTGAAAGTGGTGTTGGTGAAATTAGGATTGCCAATTAGGTTAGTAGAAAAGTTATAATGAAAATGTATGAGGTGGTTAAAGTAGTAGTGAAGGTAGGTATTTCTTATTCTAGGCCAGTTTTAAGTAATGTAGGCCTCAAACAGGGATGCACTCTATCACCGCGTTTGTTTTCTCTTTTTATTAATGATATTGAGCAGTATTTTAGAAATAGAAATGTCCCTATGTTAAAATTAATGTCGCTGGAGCTGTTTTGTTTATTATTTGCAGATGACATAGTATTGCTTGCGAAATCGGCTCCGGATTTGCAAAAGATGTTAGAGATTTTGGATAGTTATTTGGAGAGTAAAAAATTAGTTTTAAATATTGAAAAATCAGTTATATTAGTTTTTTTGGGAAATGATGAAAGGGAAAAGAATAAGTTTTATTTTAAAGGGAAAGAGATGAAGGAAGTTAATGATTATATTTATTTGGGATGTAAGTTCACAAGTTCAGGGAAATGGAGTGATCAGGTGCAAATAGCGAGTTGGAAGGGTCAGAAGGCTTCATGGGCATTATTGAAGAGTCCCCTTAGGCATCTAGGACCGGCAGATATTAAGCTACAGAAGAGAATTTTTGAGACGAAGGTAGGCCCAGCATTGAGTTACGGTGGGGAAGTTTGGGGTTTTGAAAAAGGGGAAAAAATAGAGAGAATTTATTTAGGACATTTCAGGAGACTTTTAGGGCTAAGCGGGAAATTTAATAATCTGGTGTTAAAGGGTGAACTAGGATTGTTTTCATTGAGGGTAAAAAGATTGGTTAGAATGATAGGATACTGGGAAAAGGTGATTGGTTTACAGAATAATAGGTTAGTAAATGCAGCTTATCTGGAGGTGTTGCAGGATAGAAGGAAATGTTCATGGGCTTCCCAGGTGAAATCAATCTTAAATAGTTGTGGGTTATCAGGTGTTTGGAATGAAGGGAAGGGGATAGGGCTGGAAGTAGGAAATGTAGCAAAACTAGTAAAGGGAGTGCTTGAAGATCAGGAGATTCAGAAATGGCAGTGTGAAGTCGCAGCCTCGGTGTCCCTCGGCATTTACCGGCAATGGAAGGAGGTCTGGGGATATGATAATTATTTTAAAGCGGGTTTAAATAGTGAAGAAATTAAGTGGTATATATCAGGGAGGGGTAATTTTCTAGCACTTGGAGAAAGGAGGAAATATTTAGGGAGGGTAAGGGTAAAGGAGGGTCCTTACTCATGCACTATGTGCGGAGAAAATGGGGAGGATCTGCTTCACTTCATGGCCCTTTGTCCCGAATTACAGGATCTAAGGAAAAATTTATTTTTTGTTAATGTGGGGACAAGTGAGTGATTGGTTTCAGTAATGGGATCAAAAAATTATGGGACAATAAGAATGAAAGCAAAGTATATAAAAATTGGGTATGTCACATAGAGATAGATTTTTGTAAAAGGGGCGGGGTGAGTGTGGAATGTATTGTTGTATGTGTGTAAGTTGTTTTCTTGTTTGTTATTTTTGTAGTCATGGCCCTTGATAGATGTAACATACATCTATCTATTTATGTTAGTTTAATGGTATCGTGTGCTTTATTATGTTTTTGTAATGTTTTGTAATTTTGCGTTGTTATTGTTATGTAGGCTACCATACTTTGCTATGAGTGTTATAATCATGTTATTATTTTGTGTGATTTTCCTTTTTTTGCCATGGCCCAAAGTGGCTTTTATTGCAATAAATATCTATCTATCTATCTATACCCATATACTGCCACCCCTTTTTAAAATAAAAATTTGAAAACTATATCACAAACGACCTATTTCTCACCTTACATACTTTTTATCTGTCATTATTGATTTTTTTTTGTGTCAATCAATATTTTCAACTAATCTATTTTCAATATTTTCAAAATTTTTCAAAATTTTCAATATTCTCAGCGACCCATGTTATGACAAATACGAGATGGTAATGAAAACTATTTGGAAAGCAACGTCCTCGTCCAGATAACAAAGTTAATAGTAAACATTAAAACCAAGAGATAAAGCAACTTTGTTGATCAATTTAAGTCACCCGCACAAGGGTGGCACCCGGAGCAGTCTGTCGTTCCGCACTCCATGCTTGTGCCACGATTGTTTGGAAGACCAATTTTTAATGTTGAAATCACATAGGCCGAAATAAAAAAAAAAAAAAAAAAAAAAAAAACAGTGCAGGTACGGACACCCCTTATTTTTTCTAGAGCACAATATTTGAAAAGCCCGCTTTCGCGCTGCACGTGACTTTGAATTAAAATGTATAGGCCTATTAGGGTTAAGAAAGGGCATGAAACAAAAATTATATCCGCTTCTAAGCAGATGACAATTGGGTCATTACGAAAAATTATTCAAGAGAAGTTTCTTGTTCCACCATCCAAGCAGAGGTAAAACTTCTTGTGATTTGGGCAAGCTTAAGGTTATAAATTTTGTGGAAGATGAATAGGCTAGGCCTAAAGCTTTCAGAAATCGATCTATGGACCAAGGAAGGTGCTATCACGCTTCTTTTCTGCTTGCGAGACTTGAAACATTTATTGAAAGTTGATTAATTCTAGGCTATCTTTGAATAGGCTATAGCCTGATTTCAAATTTGGCCCAGGATACTCAAATCTTAGGCTACAAGCCTGGCTGGTAGGCTATGCTTGGAAAGATAGAGGTGGGGGCATTTGCTTTGATCCTAATTCTGGCTGTAACTATTTTCTGAAAGTCTCAAAGCCTACACCTAGGGTAAGACACCCAGTAAGTCAGATTACCTGCCTATTCTCGGACAGAATGTAACTAACAGGGAACCTAGCTCCTTTTTAAAACTTCCTTTATAGTATTATAGTAGTGCATAAAAACTTTTCTAAGTGAACTAAGCACATTAGCCAAGAGCTAGGTTCCCTGTTAGTTAACATTTTGTCCGAGAACGAGGCAGGTGGCCGACTACTGGGTGTCTTACCCTACCACAAAGCTTTCAGATTAGGTTAAAGTAGACTAGGCTTGGCCTAGGCTACCACACTTCTTCAGCTCCTATCAATCAATAAAATAGCTATTTGCTAAATTTGGTAAAGTTCTACAAAATCATATTATTGATTTAGGACTAAAGTGAATACACCATTTGATGCCTTTTTGGTTAATATCTACCAAATCATATTAGTGAGTTAGGAATAAAGTGAATAAACCATTTGATGCCTTTTTTTTATGCTGATTATGAATATAATAAGCATTTCTATCAGAAATGAATTTCAGCCCCCCCCCCCACTATATATAGGCTATACCTAACCTAACCCTGAATTGGCATATATAGGGGGGGGGGCTGAAATTCATTTCTGATAGAAATGATTATTATATTCGTAATCAGCATAAAAAAAGGCATCAAATGGTGTATTCACTTTAGTCCTAACTCAATATGATTTGGTAGATATTGACTGCCTTTTTTTTATGCTGATTACAAATATAATAAGCAATTCTATCAGAAATGAATTTCAGCCCCCCCCCCATATAGGCCAATTGAGGGTTAGGTTAGGTATAGCCTATATAGGGGGGTGGGGCTGAAATTCATTTCTGATAGAAATGCTTATTATATTTGTAATCAGCATAAAAATGGCATCAAATGGTGTATTCTCTTTAGTCCTAACTCAATAATATGATTTTGTAGAACTTTACCCTAAATTTTTTCTTATTTGTATTGACTTATGAATAAAGTAAACATGCCACTTGATGCCTTTTTGGTAAATATTTACCAAATCATATTTTTGACACAAATAAAGTGAACATACCATTTGATGCCTTTTTTTATGTTGATTGCGAATATAATAATCATTTCTATCAGAAATGAATTTCAGCCCCCCCCCCTATATATATGTCAATTCAGGATATATATTTGCACATTTGGGGGTAGGGGTTAGGTTAGGGGGGGGGCTAAAATTTATTTCTGATAGAAATGATTATTGATATTTGTAATCAGCATAAAAAAGGCATTGAATGGTATATTCACTTTAGTTGTTACTCAATAGGCCTAATATGATTTGGTAAATATTTGCTGCCTTTGTTTTTTGCTCTTTCCAAATATAATAGCCTAATCATTTTTGTTGGACATGAATTTAAATCCCACCCCTATATTACCTTAATTTGCATTTCAGAGCAATTAAGGGTAAAGTTCTACCAAATCATATTATTGACTTATGCATAAAGTGAATATACCACTTGATGCCTTTTTTATGCTGATTACAAATATAGTAATCATTTCTATCAGAAATGAATTTCAGCCCCCCCCCCTATATATGCCAATTCAGGGTTTATATTTCTACAACCTAACCTAACCCTGAATTTGCATATATAGGGGGGGGGGGGCTAAATTTATTTCTGATAGAAATGATTATTATGTTTGTAATCAGCATAAAAAAAGGCATTGAATGGTATATCCACTTTTGTTGTTACTCAATAATATGATTCGGTAAATATTTACTGCCTTTTTTTATGGTCTTTCCAAATATAATTGCCTAACCATTTTTGTTGGAAATGAATTTAAATCCCACCCATATATTACCTTAATTTGCATATCAGAGCAATTAAGGGTAAGTTCTACCAAATCATATTATTGACTTACGCATAAAGTGAATATACCACTCAATGCCTTTTTTATGCTGATTACAAATATAGTAATCATTTCTATCAGAAATGAATTTCAGCCTCCCCCCCCCTATATATGCCAATTCAGGGTTTATATTTCTACAACCTAACCTAACCCTGAATTGGCATATATAGGGGGGGGGGGGCTAAATTCATTTCTGATAGAAATGATTATTATATTTTTAATAAGAATAAAAAAAGGCATTGAATGGTGTATTCACTTTATTCCTAACTCAATAATATGATTTGGTAGAACTTTACCCAATTAAGGCCCATACCGGATCTGTTGTGCTCCAGGTCAATGATGGCAAAATTTTGTCACTGTGTTAGGGCCCAGTGACAGGCCATGAGAGAGGTTTGCTGGAGAGATGCAATTTAAGCTCAAAGCAGCATCAGCCTCCTAGCAAGACACTCATTATGATGAAGTTGGCATCAGTTAGTAGTTGAGTGGGATGGACAGTCCCACTCATATTTCCATGACTTGTCATTCCATTCCTTGTCCAGTCTGGACTTGAAGGATGCAGCCGTGCATGCAGTTGCCATTTCAGCTTGAAGGCTATTCCAATTGTTGACAACACACTGGAAGAAGAAGTGTTGCCACGTTTGTGTATATATACCAATTCAGGGTATATATTTGCACATTAGGGGGTTGAGGTAAATTGTATTTCCTATGTAAATGAGAGGTAAGTTTAAACTTCCCCCCCCCCCTAATGTGCAAATATATACTGTGAATTGGTATATATAGGGGTGGGAGTAAAATCATTTTTGAAAAAAAATGATTATTATATTTAGAAAGAGCATAAAAAAAGGCATTGAGTGGTATGTTGACTATTCATAAGTCAATAATGTGACTAATAAAAAATTTACCATCTATTTTAGGTTTTAGACCAATTTAAATCAGTAAATTTTCTTTTTCTGGGTAATATTCTAGTTTAGGGCCTTCTGGCCATCTTTGAAAATCTTGAAAACAGGTGAATAAAATTTTCAGGAATAAATACAATGTCAAAAATGTAAGCTGGGATGGTAATGCCTAGCTACTATGCCTAGTCTTTTTTTTTTTATCTTGGGCTTAGAAGATTGCCTGTTGCCCTTTATGTTCAGTCTAGCCCATAGCCTACCTATCTGAATTCTGACAAAAAAGGTAAAATTCTACTTTAGCTACTTTTGGCTATCTTGAAAAGGGGTTAGGTTAGGAAAATGAAACTTCCAGGGATGAGTCTACAGGCTAAAGCATTCCCAGGAAGGTATTTTAAAATACCTACCTCCACTCCTCCCTCTAGAGGGTACTGACCTTTAAAAATCTGTGTGTTGTAAAAGTAAAACCTTGCAACATAGATCTTCTGGTTAAATGAAGTACAACAAAATTGTTTTCAGTTTTCACAACTTTGCTCAATCCCAATTTATAAGGTCTTAAAGATATGCAGATACATTTCCTAAATTTTGAAGAAAAATATTGATTTGGTTTAAAATTCTACTCAAATAACAGGAATGCATTTTCAGAACCAAAGCTAAAGAAAAAGAAACTGATAACATAATTAAGGTAAAATGCTGTTTTGTTGAAATTTCAATAGGTCATGTAGGCAAATTTCAGAACCCTCTCGTAAACCCATCCCTGAAAGTTTCATTTTAACTTACCTATCCAAGATAGCCAAAAGTAGCTAAAGTAGAATTTTACCAAAATAAATGTTAATTTTGATTTTAATCTCTTTTATGTCAGCTTTAATTTTTGGAAATGCAATTTGTATTGTATCAGTAGAATTTCGAGCCATATCTGGGTTCTTTCCCAAATTTAAGGACTAGATCTACAGATCTTTGAAATAATATAAATTGGGGTTGAGCAAAAGGCTCTTTTCTTGTGCCTTATTTGAGGAGAAGATCTAGTTTGCAAGGTTTAATTTTTATAATATAAAATATTATTAAAGGCCAGTGATCTCTGGAGAGAGAAGGGATTGAGATAGTTCATTCAATATATCTTTCTATGATATCCTTAAGGCTCAGGATGCATTTCTTTAAGTTTCATTCACCCAACTCAACTACTTTCCAAGATAGCAAAAAGCTTCTAAACTAGAATTTTACATTTTTCTTTACACAAGTAGTTAGCTAGCTACAAGATGAGCATACCAATTGGTATACCTTTTTACAATTTCTAGACTTACACTTTATCACCTGAAAAGGGTGTTGTCAAATCTGTTTTTTTCCAAAAACAGGAGAAAAAACGAGTTTGAAGATTTTGACATTTATATCTCAGAATCAGCTATAGCTAGAGCATTGATTTTTGTTTCAAAAATTAAGAAGAAAAAAATTGCTTGCATTGTTGTGCTAGTTTTTATTGGCCTAAGATGAGCCTTTCCTGAGATAAAACAGAATGAATATCAGTTTAAAACAGAATGAATATCAGTTTTGGCAAAACCACCTTAAAATTCCAGAACATGGTAAGATATGGCAAAACAAAATTGGCTCAGCATGAATTAGAATGCAACTTTCAGTAAAACGTATTTCATCTGATACAAATTTTTAATTTTGACAATTAACAATTTCTGGTTTTAATCCTCAGAGCATTAACAGTGGAGACTGCTTCAGGACATGCTGTGATGTCAGCCAAAGTACTAGGTACCTCAGCTCTGTTACAACTTCTAATAAGACTTTTCATATGTGAATCCATAGGAAGCATCCGGTGTGAATTTATTTGTGATTCAAAGGATAAGCTTAAAGCTGGTTATGCGAAAATAGTTGCAAACTGTGGACGTTTTTAATAGGCATGCTCTTGCAAAAACTTTACTGTAGTTTCTGTGACCATGCGATTTTATCTGCTTCTGGGCTGTATCCGCTTTTTTACTAAGCATGATCTGAAACAAATGAAGGTTAATTATTTTAGATACTGTAAGTTCCTATTGTATTTGCTGCTTGCTGTGCGCAATAGGCGCCTTGTTGGTCATTATGGTGCAACAGCAATTCTGTCCTCGCTTGAAACGGTGCAAGCAAAGATTAGTCAGGATGCTAGTTTTTTGGTTGGGCCCACATCACAGTCTTATTCATTTTTTTTATTTGTGGTTAGATTGTCATTGTTCTTTTTTTTTTTTTGTTTGTTGTTTGTATTACTCCACTATTTTACATTTATTGTACAGTGGGTTAAAAATAAATATATTATTATATTATTATATATTCCACATCTACTGCTGACATGAAACAGTAAAGCAATTCTATGTCTTTTATGTTTTTGCTGTTGGCAACTCAACCACTGTACTTGAAGGTACAGGAGGCAGCAACCTTTCCACAACATTCACTGCTGACACATTGGGCAATGGCCTCCTTGGGCTAGCCTCTGGTGCAATCTGTGCTACAGAAGCAGTAGTAACTGTAAACAAAGTTTTGTAGAACACCCTTTTACATAGTCCTTGCTTAAACTGTAACAATTTCACCTTTGGAAATGGCACTAAGCTATAATTATAATATTTGGATGTTTTGACGCAATCAAAAAAACTTCTACTTGGTCATTTGAATAATGACAAATGGGCCACAGGGGCCAAACAATCAAAAGCTTTTTTTGTCAAGTCTAGTAGCAAAAAAACTTCCTTGTGCTTCAAAGACCTCTCAATGATGATGTGAACAGCACTGACCTGCTGAATTGTGGAGTGGCCAGGCTCAGAATACTTCATTGTTATACTCTGGACTTGTGAATGGTTCTTCAGGATGTCTTGCACCATGTAGCTCATTATTTCATTACAATTTTGAGGCACACATGAATCTGACCATGTAATCAAGTTTCTGATGTCAGGATAGGTAGTAAAAACCTTATTAAGGATAGCACAAAGACCACTGGCAATGTCATTTTCACTTCTACCAGCAAGACATTCTGACCACAAACAACAATAAACTTTCTTGATTAGCTCTCCTGTATGTCTGCAAAAGGTAAGAATAGCAGTAAAGTTAAAGCAAGTGATCTTCCTTTTGTAAAAAAAAGGACAAAACATCCCCTTTTGGCAAACAAAAATGTTTTCCATATCAAAACACAATACAGGGTCAAAACCGCTTTAAAGAAATAAAAAGATATGTGATTCAGCAAAGGAGAACTGCAAAATACAGGCAGTTAGAGACGTCTTACAGCATTGTCAATTAGACCATTTGAAAGAGAATCTTTTTTTAAACAAGATAGTGTTTGTAACCAGGTTCACCAAAAATTCTTATTTTTTTGCAAAACCACTTTCAGGCAATGACTTGTAACTGCCCTTAAAAGTAATGAAAGAGCATAAAAAAGCATTAAATGATGTTTTCACTTTCATCCCAGCTGAATTGTATGGCCCACTGCAAATTCACCATGGAATTTACCCACCCCTGCCCCCCTAATGTGCAAATATGTACCCTGAATTGTCAACAGCAAAGTTTCAAATCATAAAGTATTTATTCAGAGTTCAAAGTGAACAGACCTCTCATAAATTAGATATTATATTAACATTGTCAAACCAGTAAGCTTTTTCATCAAATTATAATCCCAGTAAAGTTAGTTACATTTTGCAATATTTGTCAAAGGATTATAGTTCCTGACCTATAATAATAAAAGCTTTGCTTAATCTATTAACCTAGTTTCTGGACATTTACATAAGTTTTTACAGCTTATGATTTACAGACACAATTAATCAAAGCAATTTGGTTTTCATAAGTGGAATAAGGGATTACAAATTATGGACTATATATTACTGTAAGTGAAAATGATTGATCCTGGAATTTGGGTGAAAGATAAACTTTTTTATAATCGAGTGTTGAATTTCATACAGAAAAAATCTCGAACAAGGGATTTCCCAAAATTCAATTAAAGATCATGCTTTGGATTTTCTTTTGGCTACTGATGTGTTAGATGCGAGAAAGCTTTTCCTCCAGAAAGCTTTTCCGAGGGAAGTTCCACCCAGGCGAGTTGGTAACAACACCCAACAAAATAATATTGCCAATATTATTGCAGTGTTTGAAAGATGCAACTCTGAAGACATAGATGTGCCAGACTTCATGATAAGGAATGCAAGTGAAATCCCGATAATTCCCGCATCAGCATATTCCATGCTTAGTAGTAAGGTAAACGCCTGTTTTAAATGAATTACGTGCTTTTGTCAGAAAAGCTTCAAACCCAGTCGCCTTTCCCCCCTGCCGCTCCCCCTTTAGTTGAAGATAAACCTACATATGCAGTAATTGTGAAAAATGTTCCTACCAGTTTAAGTGATCCTGGTTTGCGAAAATATAAAGATCCTGCAAAAAGATCCTGGTTTGCGGATTGTAGTTACTCAAGATAGGCAGTCAGCCATATCCTTTGCTGCCTCAGCCTCTAAGAGCTTACCTAATGTTCAAACCAAGGTCCTTGATAAAAAAAGCACTTGGTATTGTTTGGGGTATCCTGAAAAATGTATCAGAATCATCTCTAAAGGAAAGCATACCGGGATTAGCACGTGCTATAAAAATAGAACATTCAAAATGTTTTCATTTGGAATTTCTGGATCAGTTAGCACTGAAAAGTGCAATTAACCATGGTCTCTGACTTGGATATGAGCTTTTTCGTGTTTAAAATCTATCAAGAATTACCGCGTCGTTGTTTTCCAGTGCCAAGGGGTAGATCACACTATTGCTAGATGCCCACGTTCTTCTGATTTACCAAAATGTTCCCGCTGTGCTGGGGCTCACAAAAACACCACAGACAACTCTTGCTCAGTTGCTCCTAAGAGCGCCAATTGCAGAGGAAATCATATGTCTTATAGTTTTAAATGCTTGGTACTGAGAAATGCGCTTGCCAAGACAACATGATGACTTCTCCTACAGCCTTAAGTTTTGTTTCTCTGAACATTAATGGTACTAAAGATAAGGAACTGCAAATCGATGAGCTGCTAGATTTTGATGTTGTATTCCTACAGGAGCATCTACTTTCCAAAGTTAATACAAACAGTTTAAGGCAGTCTGCTACACATGATATATTTTATTTGAGAAGCAAAAAAGACCCTCGGTCGCCCTTATTCATGCGAGACCCATTTCTGGGTCTCGCATGCCCCTGTGGAATATACATCCGGAAGTGAAAAAAGTAAAGAACCGCGCAAAGTTTTGGTTGCGATTGTGGAACGCTTGCGATCGACCCTCCCTCTGGTGCTGTGTTTTACAGTCAAGCAAAAAGCGAAGAAAGAATACAAATCTTGTTTGCGTAATGCAAGGCTCAATGCGTGGGATGCTCCAAATAGTAAAATGACTTGGAATAGAGTTATCAATAGCAGTAAGTGTTCTCCCCCACCTCAGTTGGAATTAAACCTTATGAATTTTGTGCGCCATTATATTGACATATTTTCTGTATTTAATCAGTGTGTTCAGAAACATTTTTCTAATATACTTAATTTGGTCCTGCCAGTGTCTGTTTGTCAATATAGAGTCCCTGCGATAAGTATGAGTGATTTACATTGGATGCTGAAGAAAGTAAAAAGATCAGATTCTCCTGATTGTGATGGCCTATGCTTTAGAATTTTGCTTATGATTGCCCATTATTGTTGAACCAGCTGCAGTTACTATTCCAGATTTGTATAGCTCAATGTCTGGTTCCTGATAGTTTTTCTTTCTGGTAGTGTCACGCCTATACTTAAACGCGGTAAAGATCCAGATTCATGCTCGAATTATAGACCAATTACTGTATCTTGCTTTATGAGTAAGATTTTTGAGTATGTCCTTTTGCCTGAAATATTTTGTAAGTGCGATTTTTTTCGTCTTTTCAACTAGGATTTAGAAGAGGGGTTGGTTGCCCCCAGGCCTATCATGTGCTCAGCCGGTTGTTAAAGGAAGCTTTTGCCCAGAAGTGTTCATTGTATTGCTGCACAGTAGAGATTTCTGGGGCTTTTGATAATGTTGTTCACGCCCAGGCCTTGCATTCCCTTGCTTGTTCTGGAGTCAATTATTCAGTTATTTCTACATTGCGATATTGGTATGATAATTCTTATGTGCGTATTAAGTGGCTGTCAAATACTTCTGATTCGATAGCTGTTAGGAAAGGCGTTAGACAGGGATGAGTTTTATCTCCTTGTATATTTAATGTGTCCTTGCTACTTGTTTAAAACATCTATCTCCTACTGTGTTTTTTTTGTGATATTGGTGTAAGTTATATTGCATACGCCGACGATGTCCTTTTAGTTAGTTTTTCTCGTTGAGGGCTGGCTCAGAACTTCTGTAAGCTGTCTTCTCTACTTAGTGATATTGGCCTATCTGTTAATATGGGAAAGTCTGAGTTTATGTGCTTTAATAGTAGCATTTCTGTATCTCCATTAAACCTTCGTTCGATTTCATTACCTTGTTTGGATAAAGTCAAGTGGCTTGGTATATCGTTTTGCCCGTCCATTTCTGAAACTTGCTCGGAGTTGGTTACTAATGCATTAAAAAATATTCGTGTGTCATATGGTAAGATATCTCCAAATAGAGGGCGTTATAACCATAAGGGCATAGCTCGGCTTTATAATAGTTTTTGGCTCTCCAGGAGTAAATTTTCTATCTGGATTCCACCACTTACTGAGGAAAAAAGATTTACGGAGACTTAGAAGGGGTTACTTTAGATATTGTAAATATCTGATCTGATGTATTTACCTGGCTGTTTTAAAAATAGAAATATTGTATCCCGTTATGGTGTCATTGATGCTTGCACTCGACTGGCCAGTGTGACTTCTAATATGATTATGAATACTAGTAATGTTGTTTCTGTCACTGACCCCTTAGTTTGTTTTTTTCATCGTGATATCGGTTAATTTGTATTTTTTTTTTTCTTGTTGTTTGATTTCGTAATGATGTTGTTATTTTTTTTTCTTTTATATTTTCCATTACTCTGCAGTGTCATTTATAATGTTCATATGTGGGTCATAAATAAATTATTATTATTATTAAAGTTCAGTACTGTTGTTGTTGATGGCATTAAAAAAAAAAACTTGTAACAGTAGGGAAACAGTTTATATTCAAGTTGCCTAATAAATGAGGTTTGAATTGTTATAAATAAGTATTTTTGGAATGTATTACTCTTGAATAACCTATTTATAAACTAGTGATATGTTTTTAACCACTTTTCAATGACTTAAACTAGTGTAGTGACAAGTGAAATGTAAGGTAAATGACTCACTTCCAGTGTTAAATCAAGGTAATATCAGGATTGTTGTTTATCATTCCAGAATCCAACAAGTACTATCTGAGTTAAAAAATAAATATTCTCAAGGCAATGACAATATTTATGCCATCCATATGGCTTTTTTGGGGTATGTCCAGCATGCATAAATTTAAAAAAAAGGTGCCATTTGGACACTTTTCCAGGTGGCATTGCAGTTCTTTTGCAGAAATAAAATGTTGACAGAAACTATGTGTACTTATTTTTGTAATCTTTGCAAAGATTGATGCTTGTGTATGTTAGTTTTTTTTTGGGATGGTGTAGGGTTTTGCATCACTACAAAAAAGAAAAAAAAGACCATCTGGAGCTTGAGATTTTAAGACATTTTGCTCCAGGTGCTTCTCTGGACTAACAACAGCTCCCTATCCTTGCAGTACAGAGTGGCTAGTCCAGCATCCGTGGAGCAGAAAAGAAATTAGAGGTATTGGAAGCAGGTTACTTCTGAAAGTACCATTGAAATTTTCTTTGATGACCCTGTGTTTGTTGTCCTAGCCGAGTGGATTAGTGTGCTGGATTTTGGATCCTTTGTCCGAGAGTGCCAGGGTCCGAATCCTAGCTTACCCAATTATTTGGTTTTGGGTGGGGTCAGTGGTGTGACTGTAAGCTCAGTCCTAGTTGACCAGCTCTAAATGGGTACCTGGAGAAACCTGGGGAAGGTAAACAGGAAGGGTGTGCAAAATCGCAAGATGGCTGGCCCCCATCCCCCCATTGCACTTCCTGGCTGAAGGGCCTTGAGATGGAGATCAGCACTGCTGATTTGGACCTTAAGGGTCTAGTGCTGCATCTCTTTTTTTTACCAATTTATTCCAGTGTAAGATTGCCCTTATTTGCGTTTTTCTTATCTGTTCTTCTTTGTTTTGGTTTTGTGTCTTTTTTAGAAGTTGTTTGTTTTTTTTTTCCTTTTATTTATTCATTACTCCATCAGTGTTGTATTTTTACATTTATGATGGACAATAAATTTATACATACAATGTGAGAAGATACGGTAAATAAATGTGGTTACTTTGTTATATACATTATACCCACCCTTTTACTTAATGTCTTTAAAAAAACATTTTTGAAACTTCTTACTGGTAGTATCTCTCTGATGAGTGCTGATTGATCATCATATATCTAATGATCTGTTAATCAGTAAAAATATTTAAATAATATTTAAATTTGAAATATTCAAATAATAGCCTGCTTTGCTATTCTTTGATATTGTGTTGTTTTTTTTTTTGTTTTTCCTTGATGCTAGGTAATTATATAGTGGTACAGATATCAGTTCTTCCCTTTTCCGGATTTTCTCTCTTCTAATGCTTGAATTGCTTGAGTGGGTTCTTTTCATAAGATCTTAACAACCACCTTCTGATTTGAATCAGGAAATATTAGGATTATTATGAATAAAGTAAAACAAAGGTTTTTAATGCATGTTTAAAGCTAATGGGAATTAATAGCTTTAAACTACTATTGGTATACTTTTGTTTCATTTTATTTAACAATGAAGGCAGTATGGTTTTAGAAATTATTTAGTATTATTATATGTTTGTATACCTCACCCTTCCTCCCCCTTTGCAATTATTTTTATATTCCAATGGCTTTACTATTCTGTGTCTTTTCCTTTCCAGATTATTTTTTGCTGGAAAGCAGCTTGAAAATGGCTGTAATCTACTTGATTATAAAGTTAACATAAATGATGTCATAATTCTTATGGACTGTGGAGCTGTTAATGTGATAAAAGATGAAAATTTACTGTCAGTAAAACAATAACTCCAGCGAAAAGTAAAGCAAAGAAAAATATTGACGAGGTTGTAAAACCACTAGAAGTAACAAGTAAATATTTTCAAATTGGTGACTTAGTTGATGCTCGTGATCCTATTACATCATCTTGGAATGAATCAAAGATAACATGTATTGTGAAAGGAAATCCTCAAGAGGAAGATGGACTCCTTTACTGGGCATCCCTTGATAGTTTCCCCAATGAAGATCCAATTGAGTGTAAACTCTCAGAAATCAGGCCTCGAGCGCTCACAGAATTATTCCAGTGGATGAAGTTGCACCTGGTATGACATTGATGGTAAATTACAACTTAGATAAACATCTGCTAGAGGACTCTGGTATTACTCTATGGTATCCAGCTATAATGAAAGTAAGCGAGTTTTTGAAGGCTTCACTTCTGTTTGGAATAGAAAATGAGGCAAATATGGATGTTAAAATTGTTTATGTTGATGAACTTTACAGAATTGAAAAAAATCAAAGAAGCTTCAGCCAGAACTGATAAAGATATTCAGCTTTTTAAGGAAGGGCCCAAAGAAAAAAGGAAGCATGGAGCACATTGCGAAAAGTAAATATTATTTTCTTCTTTTCATTTTTTCTTCGTCATTTTCCATGGTAAGCAGTTTCAATGTATAAATTCTCTTGTGGAATTACTTGGAATTTACAAATAGAAATTGTTTCTGAACTTACAGAAGTATAATTAAGTCATGGTCTATGCAAAACAGTGTAGACTTATTAAAGAGTGGCATCCTTCCCATGTTTATTTCTCTTCTTTTTTCCAAAGAAGAGGACACATGTTGTATTGCTAAGAACAGTTTGGAAAAAAAGTAAGTTGATGAGCATTTCACAACAACGTTTATGCAAACCACATCCTTGAATAGGGGGGGGGGCTGTTCTTAGGGTTGGTGGTGCTCAGGGAAAAGTAATTACAAAACTGCCCTCCCAACTCAAACATAAATAAAAAATCAGAAGCCCCAGCCATAGGAAATTTTTAATTTTCCTTAATCTCTTCAGTGTAAAGTTGAGAAACTGAAATTGTCCATATCATCAAGTTTTGTCCAGTACCTCCATACCAAGATGACATTCTTGCTTCTGAAGCTATCATGGAGAATTACTTTTAACAAAGGCCATGGCCATGTATATTTTATGTCTTGCTAAAAATACATTGCCAAATGCTTAAGACAGATAAATATTTTCAAATGAAGGTACACCTGGAGTCATAATGTTTTGTTGGTTTTTTAGGGGGTGTAATTCGCTATGGTGCAGGGGCGCAATTGCCCCCAGGCCCAGTTACCCCGTCCCCCCCCTCCAGCTGAAATTTAGCAACTTCAAAACTCTTGTCAAAATAAGATAGGCTTACATAATTCCAGTATCCACAGAAACAGATCAGTTTTCTTTAGTATACCTTGCCTTTATGGTACTATATGGCTCGTTTTTCACTTGACTTAAGAAAATCGACTCCAACCTTGCCCCCCCCCCCCCCCCCCAGGATTTTGACGAAATTTTTCCACTTTTAGTTTTGTACTCTAGAGTTTCAGGCTTTTGGCAATCCTCGTTTTGACTGTTATAGGGATAATCTGTTGTCAGGTGCCAACCATCCAACACTTTATAGGGTTTACCATCTATAACAAACTTTTTTATTTATTTTCATTTAATGGTTTTAATGCAGTATCATCTTATATGGCTACAAACGTTTCATTTTCATAGCTGTGAAGATCACCCTCGTCGGAAGTGCAGAGAATGTGGCTGCTGCAATGTCTGTGGCGAGAAGAAAGATCCAAACCTGCAAGTAATGTGTGATGAGTGTGACCATCCTTTCCATATTTACTGTCTTGACCCTTCCCTGGAAGAAATACCTGAGGATGATTGGTACTGTCCTGACTGCAAGACTGATGATGACATTGTTAAAGGTACATTGTTTAAACTGTTAAAAAGGTACATTGTTTTCACTTGTTTAAACTGTGTTTAAACTTTTTTTTTTCAGGGGGTGATCGTATCGACCCACTGGTCCTAGAATATCGGTAGAGGGCTCATTCAAACGGAAATTAGAATATGCCTTTGGGTATAACATGACCGTAAATAATTTCTGAGACCACACTTATAAAAAAAAATCTGGCTAATCATGATAAAAAAAAAAAACCAAAAAACACGAACACAGGAGCTTGAAACCTACAGTAGGGTTCTCTGATGGTGTGATTTTCATTGAGATCACTTGACTTTTAGGGCCTCCCTCTTTTCGAAAATCAGGAAAATTTTTATCAGGCTTGTAACCTTTGATGGGTAAGACTAAACTTAATGAAATTTATATATTTGAAATCAGTATAAAAAGTCGATTCTTTTGATATATCTACAGGTATCAAAATTCCGTTTTTTTAGAGTTTCTAGATGGTAGAGTCGACTTTTTGACCTAATATTAAAGTATGAAGCGCACTTCGGTGGTCGCTAACCCTGAAATAAATGGAATCAGTATGTTCGCCACTATCAGCCATTCAGCCATCACTATTATTAGCCTGACATAATTAACAACTTTATGAACTATTTCATGCTAAAAAAGAAAAAAACACTTGACACAAGAAACAAGTCTTTGATTGTTTTCGTGTGAATAAATGAATAAAAAAATTACCCTTTGATTTTATAATTATTTTATTATTATTGTGTAATATATATTATTTTTATATCATTTTATTATTCTGCACTGAGGACAGTCAAGAGGAGGTGTTGACCGAAATATTTGCATTTTAATCTCCGTTTTTTCACTGGCTGTTTTATCCTCGTTTCTCTTTTCTTAACGGGTTTCATCGCTTTTTTTGGGGGGGGGGGGGACCAGGAGATAGTCTGGGAGCCAAAGTTAAAAATCTGCAGGGTTAGAAATATTAAAACACAGAAACTCGCATTTTGAAGCATTTACAGAAAGCGCAATTGCGCTTTCACAGAAAGCATTCGCAAACAGTCCGCAACCACAGTTTTAAAAATATATGGAGACAGCACACCACCTTGCCTGACTCCCTTCTTTACTGAGATAGGTTCGGATATATCAGACATCCATTTTAACCGAACCAACGAATCGGAAATACCAATATTGTAGAACTTTTACTACGAAGAATTAACTCCTGCTTTAACTAAGCACTGAAGCGCTTGCGAATGTAAAACGTTGTCAAAAGCGCCCGAGATATCAACCGAGCAAAAATAAAGTGGCCTTTTTTTGCATTTTTGCTGAGACTAGTAACATAGCAACTGACCAAGTATATGATGGGCTTGAGAACAACCAAAACCGGCTCTGAATCCAACTTGATAATCAGAAAAATCACATTTAGTCAAAAGTTCAGGCAATACGGCATACTCGAACAGCTTGCTCATGAAGCAGGATACTGTAATTGTTCGATAACTGGAACACTGATCTGCGTCCTTTCCCTTTTTTAAAAAAACTGATGTTACAATTCCCGAAAGAAAACTATCTGGAACTAAGGACTGGGCTAAACACATCTGGAATAGGAGCTGAATGTGTCTTAACGATAATAGACACTTAATGGTGAAGTGATTTTAACACAGACCATCCGTATCAGGAGCACTTTCTTAACACTCTTAAAAGCCCGATAGATATCACCACTAGATATTGACAATATATGGACTTGCCGAAGAACTCGAGGAACAGTATTATGCAATAAGGAAGAAAACATGGACTGGATAGAATGATTAAATGTAGAAAAAACACGAGTAAAATGAGCAACAAAATCACTGATTTTGATAATCGAAAAGGTAGCAGGCACACACTTGCTCCTAATAATTACATTGGACCAAGACTTCCGATCCGAGGGGCCATCCAAACCATTCAGGCGGGCTTGATGCAAAGAAGATCTAAACTGACGTTTCGAATTTTTCTTAATTTTAAATACTTCACCAGACTTGGGCCGATCACAAGCAATCCAGAGGTGAAGCCAAAACTTCGCGCGTTGTTTAGCTTTTTTCACTTCTGGGCACACATTCCATGATGGTTTTCTGGTGCCAAATCTAACACGTTCAACAGGAACTGAAACTGAAGCAGCTGCCTTCAAACAATGTACAATCTGGTAATAGTAACAATTTAAATTGATCTTAGCTGTTGATGACCTTGCAGAGGTTTGTAAAAGGTGAAAAGGCACTTTCTGGCTTGATAATAACGAGCAAAGAACATACAAATAAACTTAAGAATTTACTCGTTTCCAATTTGGCTTATTAAACCATTTTATTATGGTAAGAAAAATGATTATAAGCCAGTAGAGCAGACTGATAGCCACTAGGCAGTGCATAAAAAAACAGGTCACTTCTATCAGATTGGGACAGAAGATTGGCATTGATATCACCAGCCACAATCCAATTTAATCCCTGATTGGTCACTCTTAGCAGAAGAGGCCTGAGTCGATTACGAGAACCCGTTAAGACAGATAGGGAAGAAATGTTATTGCCAGTAAATTATGATCAGAAAAAATAAGCTCAGGTTTCTTAGCGAGGTGAACTAAAGTTGCAAGGCCCCCAGAGGGTCGACCGCGCGTTGTTTCAGTTTCACGTACAAACGTGTGGTGGGTGGGTGACCGTTTAAGAGTATCTGTATTGGCTTTAGTTAGAAAATGTTCCTGTAGGAAAACTATATCATAATCAAGAAGCTCATCAATAAGAAGATTTTTGTCTTTGGTTCCGTTAATATTAAGTTAAACAAAGCGAAGTCTATTGCCACTAGCAATCATTTTTTATCCTTATTCAGAACTTTTTTTAACACTGGCATCTGAGACTATAGGAAACCACGATTTCCCCCGCAGTTGGCGCAACTCGGGCTTTCAGTGCAAGGATTATCACGTGTGTTACAATGTCCACCAGCGCACTGTGAACACTTTTGATTAGTCGATGGGAGTGGGCAATTTCCGACAATGTGGTTCGGTGATTGACAACGGTAACATCTAGGAGGTAACTTTTGGAAAGGTCTATTTTAAAAAAGCTCGCATCCCAAATGCAAACCCTCATTTATAGCTTCATTTAAGGCAGCATCGTCTAGAAATTCAAGGCGGAAGGATCTGGAATTTCCAATTTTAGTTGCATCAACAAGACCGGGAATCATACTAATAAGCTCTTTTGCTGAAGAACAGGATGTTACTCACAATACCAAACACTTTCTGATTAAGGACATGAGAGGATACATTTTGCTGACTAGTTGCAGCGGCGGCGAGAGAGACGGCTGAGGCTTTATCTCGGTATGGACTACCCACCTTTTCTTGACAGGATCAGATCTCACACTTCGATACCGTCGTGACCATCCAGGTATCAAGGGTCTCTTTGCGCTCAATAGGATCTTTGAGGTCAGTAGGTGATTTTTTAGAATAGCTGTATAGGATGGTTTTGAAGAGACAGAATACTTGCATTAACGACGGAGGACATCGAATTGTTCAAGGCAGGAGAGTTCTCGCACATTCAGACAAAGAGAGCAGCTCAGACAAACAGGAGTTTACACGGCAACTCAATACAGACAAAAATCATCGGCAGGAATAAGTGGTACTTCCTAGGGTGGCGGATAACAAAGACTGGCAGACCAACATCATCAGCATCATACGATAATATCATAGACACTATTAGATTTACGCATTTGTACCCACTCTCTTAGGCTAAATTTCCCCAGGATGGCAAAACTGGAAGACTTGTTTCCTCGCATCAGAAACCTGGGCGAGCGTGAAAAAATTCAGACATATGTTTCTTCATAATATCTGGAGAAAACCTCTTTTCGATACTGTTTTGGACAATATTCAGAACAGAACAATAAACGAGTGATTCAGCAGTCCACGCCATCTGGACTGAATACTTAATACATACAAAGTGAAGGAACCTAGGACAAGGGAAGTGTAAGGACCCCCTCAACTGTTCCCCCCAATTTACGGTTAACTTAATACCGGCGGGTACAATACGTCGCTTTCGGGAGGTTCCTTCCCCTCTTCTGCTTGTTACCAGTACGGTTCTTAACGATAAGAAATCAAATTTGGCGCTTTAAAAATTGATACTATAGATGACGTGCCGATCTACCATAGAAAAAAGATGGCGCTGGTGAAAATACCCAGAGAAAAGGGCTTATTTTAGTAATTAGAGAAGGTCATACAAACACTACTCGGCAAAAAGTCTATCTTTAGAGTGTAACAACAGGAAAAAAATCTTAAATAATTCAGAAACTTTTTCAAGTTACCAGCAAAGATGCAAACTCAGTCACAATAGTATTGAACATACTATAGATGGCTATCTCCTCAAGCCATCAGATGTGTTTATCTTCTACACCGTAAAGTAGGACTGGCCTGGATGTGTTCTTCAAAGATGAACTATTCAGAGATGTATATAGTACATCTTATGTACTATGATGTCACGAACTGTGACATCACATAATAGCGTTGATAACGGGATGAAATCAAGTTACCGTGATTGGTTAACGAAAATTTTCCTGAGAATGCCAAAAATATGAAAAAAAGTGAAATCTAGGACAAAGTTTTTTGATCATAATAGTATAATAACTGTGATATAACACTTTGAGAAGGATATTGCCGCTCCTTCAGTGTACCTTACGTCGCTTGAGGGGGGGGGGGGGTTAACTTGCTAGCCGGTGTCTAGAACAATAATTTCTTTGAAGTTCGTAAGATTCATTTTTTGCTCAGAAGAATTTGGTTTTTGTATAAACTTGCTTGAAGATATCTCCTAGTTAAAGGCACTGAATCTAGTTAAATTTTCTTATGGATATAAAAAAATATATATACTTATAAATTTTATTCAGCAACAATGTCAACATATATTTATTTCATTAGGGTCTTGTTCAAAGAATGTGTTCTATGTGTTAAATAGCAATGTATCCAAAGCTGGTAAAGAATTCATAAGGCATCCAAAGGGATGCATTATAATCTAAATTGATGCTTTTGGCGTAATTATAAAAATGAACCCGGCATGTCCCTTCTTTACACAGAAAAAAACTGGGGAAGAAAAGTGAACTATAAATCTATGCCCTGTTTTTTTTTTTTTTTTTTTTTTTTTTTTTTTTTTTTTTTTTTTTTTTTTTTTTTTTTTTTTTTTTTTTATACTCGTTTTGGGCTTTGTACAAAGTTCAGATTTTTTTGTAATAATATTCTAAAAGCTGTAATTATTTGTCTCTCCCTTTTTTTTTGCTTTTTTTTGGACCAAGAATATTTATAAAGATGTAAATCAAATTTAACTGATGTATTCTATACATTAACTATACATTCTTTTGTATAGTGTCATTATTCTGAATGCAGTCAAATCTGAAACACACTAAAGGGAAATATAAACGGCTGTTAAGAAGTAAAGCCTTTACAAGTTCTATGGGGGAGGGGGCTCATTCTGTTTGGCCAGTTTTTGGGACCGCACTGACCTCCAGCCTTCTCTAAGTTGGCATCTTTGATCCGAAACTTTATTTGGCGGGTCTAGCAGTTCTATAGACCAAGCTAATCGTAATATTCGGACTCGCAGCGGAAAACGTGCCAATTTTCCGAATATTAGGAATTTAATGTTGAGAGAATGTGGATCAGAATTTTAGGCTTTGTTAAGTCTGACGTAAAAAAATAGAAGGTGTTTTAGTAAATTGAGTCTGCAGAGGCTGCTCTATGAATGCATTTTTGGTCTGTCCCACCAAAAAAAAAGTAACTTCAAAATATAACATTTTAAGGCTTCAAAGTTATCCCGCATATTATCTATATTTCTCATTCATGTGAACAATATCTCGAATGGACCTAAGCTATGGTGTAAATTTGTTTACACCATATCCCATTCTCGGGATATTGTAAATTCTTAGTTTTCACCTCCCCCCTAGCAAACGTATAGCGTCTTTTTTTATTATCACTACTAAACTGTAGATAGACTATAAATTCCACAAAAACTGTTATCCCCTTTCGCTTCCCAAAACGCAAAACGCCTCAATCACAGTTCTATTGGCTATATAATCGTAAACCTTGGCTTAATAGGGGCATTTTGATCTAATTCGATCTTTGTCTATTTGGACTGTCCAAAGCGAGCTATGTAAAACGTAATGAACAAATATCTCTATTAACTGTTGTTAAGTAAATATAACAAAGTAATGTTTAAGTTAAGCATGTGTCTGCACTCACGGGATGGGATGTAAATTTTTTGTAAGATCTGTCAGAGCTGAAGAATTTTTGTGAAAGATATGTTGTGAAACGCCTTATCCAAATATTTGGGACAAACCTAGATACAGGTGGGACACCGAGAGTCCCTAAAATGAGCCATAAGTACTTCCCCTTTCCCTAAGGAGGGGACTTGTACATACATGATTGGGGCAAGAAGTGTCTGTTTTAATTACCGAAACTATTTCTTTTTGGAATTCCTCTCAACTTTTCTTCTATAACTCTATTCTGTATCCACCGATATTCACATACTAATTCCCTTCGTACTAGCGTGTGACAGAAAAAAACCTTGATAAAGCATAGCTGGAGTTACAATCATGCAATTCAAAATTAAAAACAAAGTGAATACTCTTGAAGAAATTACTTGGCACAGTTCTTTTGTTAGTGCTGAAAGCATAGTTGCTTTGGGAAAACCGACTAGTGAGAAAAAGTTGTCGTTTGTAGCTGATACAGGAATTGTAGCTATTATCTTTGTTATTTAATAGTTAAAAAAAAAAATCAAAACCAATCTACGGGAATTTCGGAAAATAGTTTGAAGCCTCTAGAAAATGGGGCTAGATCGATACAGGAATTTTGATAACAATTGGTACGTCAAAAGAATTGGCTTTTTGTGCTATTTCCAAATATATAAAACGCGTTAAGTTTAATTTTACAAAACAGAAGTTACGAGCCTGATAAAATTTGCCTGATTTTTTTAAAATGGGAAACACTCCCGAAAAGTCAAGCAATTGTAATGAAAATCACACCACCAGATTCAGCATAACCCTGAACCCAACTGAAGAGTTTTGAACTCATGTCTGCAAAAACATAGTATTTTGTATGTTTTACCGGGAGGAAGATCATGGATGTGTGTTTTTGTTTGTTTGTTTGTTTTTTTTTTTCTCAGGGGTCGTCGCATAGCACCAATGGTCCAAGCAAATCGGTAGAGGGCTCATTCAAGGGGGAATCAAAAGTTCTAGTGCCCTTTACAGTGATTGGATAGGAGCAAGATGTGATGCTTAAAAAAACTGTATTTTTCGTATCTATTGCGTCTGATAATCTATATGACGTCATGTCATCATTCGACTGTCATGATTCCCCGCCTATGCCACAGAAAAGTGGTATATTCTGCCATTTTGTGGTGCCAAACTACGATACTACCCCTAATAGGACCAAGTCCACATCGACTGGAAATTCTAAAATAGCCCATCGATATCCGTATTGAAATTCTAAATCACAATTGCAAAATTGCTTCTTAAAATCCCTGTTTTGCATTTAATATACATATACATTACATTTTACATATACTAGGTTTTTTAGATTGGCACTTTCTTCACGATAAATAAAAGTTCAAGTAGGGATAAAACCCGTTTAATAGACAGTGTTTCACAAACAGTGATAGAAATTCACTAAAAATACCAGATATTTCTGTCAAATACGAAGTGACAATAGTGTGTATACGAAATCACATTAAACTACACATCGTTTAATTCTCTAATTCTTTTCAAAGCAAAGGCGGAAGCTAGCCTCTTTGACCTTCATGGATTCGGTTCATTAGCGTTCAATGATATAACAATGTATGATTATAGATACATTTTTGTACTAGAGATGATTTAACACGCTTATCTTTAAAAAAAATTTGTGTTCTGGGGCATGAACCCATATTTGAGTGATTCTGCTACCTGACTCTCATTGGTTTGTTCTTTATCTGGCAAAGAGCCGGAAAACACATGTATAGAAGAAAAAGATCTTGTTTGATCCTTATATGGAGAAAAGAAAAGGAAACGCCAGGAAAAGAAGACAAGAAAACGCAAGGAAACAAAAGAAAAGGAAACGCAAGGAAAAGAAGAAAAGGAAATGCAAGGAAAAGAAGAAAAGTAAACGCAGGAAAAGGACTTCTTATTAGACAAAACAGGAATTTGCAAAAAAAAAAGTTTGTTCTATAGATCTGGCCTATTTGAAAAATATATTGCAGTCAGGAATGGAAGGTGCACATCATCAGACGATGCAGAATTTCAAAGCATGCTAATCTCAAATGGGTAAAGTCCTTCCAAAAACGAGGAGACTCTTCCAAAATTGCAAACTTTGAGTGGCCATTCCAAAGAGAGTATCATCCTAGTTACAATATACTACAGGTGGAAACGAAGAAACAAACGATACATGGGAAGAGTATGTAATCCAAAAAGATGCCAAAAAAATAATAGGCGCTCCTACGACTGCTAATAAAAAAGGAAAATGTCCCATTCGTGATCTGGCTTTTTGCATCATTAAAAAATGATGCAAAATTTGGAACCTGCTGATCTCAGTTGGGTAAATCATTTGCAAGAGCGAGACTCCTCCAAAGAGGTAACTATGAGTGACCACTCCAAGGGGATATCACTCAAGTTAAAGTACACTGCAGATAAAAAAAAAAAACGATATAGGAAAAGAGTACGTTGTCCAAAAGTAAGCCTAAAAAATAATAGGCGCTATTACGACTGCTAATGAAAAAGGAGAATGTTTTATCCATGTAGAAGGTACTCAAAATAAAATCACAGCCAATACTTCTTGATGCCACGGAAATCGGTTGTAAAAGGAACATAAATTACTATTGATAGATAATTAAAACCGAAAATAAACAGAACTTACATTAAATAACCAAATTAAACATTAAAAAAAACGGAAACTATCAATTGTTCGAACTTTCGTAAAAAGTTTAACAATGACCCTTTCATCCGGTCAGTGGGAATCCTCTCAGTCTCCCAAATTGGATTCAGGACTTCAATCTCCCGCAGCAAATAATGAATTGCATTAGTCCTGAGCCCTGGACTCGCTGTGTTTTCGCATTTTTTTTTGCCAGATTTCTGTCGTTTCTTCAGGTGTCTTGACGGTTTTTTTTTGCAAAAAAAAAAAACCGTCAAGTAAAAAAATCTTTTTTTTTTTGCATGGGCAGCATTGATGTGTCGTCCTCTTTTTTTCCTTTTTTTTCTCCTTTGTTACTGGGGCACTATAACATCATAGAGAGCTGTTTAAGGGCCGTCTTAACGGCAATCATGTTCCGGTTTAAAAAATCTAGTTGAAAACTAAGCTTGCTTATTAGACCAGCTAGTAAAAATTACGACTATAACAGAAAATTGATCATAAATTAAGCACACTTCCAGCGGAACAATTTTTTTTTCCCAATAACCTAGTGTTAATTAATTATTGTTAATATGCTAGTTAATTAAAACTAGTCAAAACGCTAGATTTCGGAAAATACAATTCATTTCTTGACGATATTGGATACAGCACTAAGAACAAAAAATCGAAACTGAATGTTTCATTTCAGTAATGAACATTATAATTTGAATCTAGTGCTAGAAACTACTAGCCAGAACTAGCACTTTCTACTAGCCCGTACAGGTCTGGTTTATTCTTGTCTTCTCAAGAATACATTGCTACTAGTTACGAATATCAAATGGAAAGCTGAACTGGCTTTGCTAGCAAATTCTCATGACCAAAGATCAATCTTTTCAGCTTTTCCTTACTCCGGAAGTTTATTTCTGCGTAGAAAAATAAGATAGGGCGACTTGTCTCAATAGTAGCCGAAACTCTAAAAAACGGAATTTTAATATCAATAGATGCATCAAAAGAATTGGATTTTTATGCTGATTTTAAATATATAAGTTTCATCAAGTTTACTCACATTCATCACAAGTTACGGGCCTGAAAAAATGTGCCTTATTTTCAAAAAAAAAGGAAAAACACCCCCCTAAAAGTAATAGAATCTTAATGAAAATCACACCATCAGATTCAGCGTATCAGATAACCTTACTGTAAAGGGTTCAAGCTCCTATCTGCAAAAATGTGGAATGTTATATTTTTTGCCAGAAGAAAGATTACGGATGTGCGTTTATTTGCCCCTTTATTTTCTTTTTCCCAGGGGTGATCGTATTGACCCAGAGGTCCTAAAATTTTGCAAGAGGGCTTATTGGAACAGAAATAAAAGTTCTAGTGATTTTTCGATCAAAAAAAAAATAGAATAGAATCACCTTTTACAAAAAAAAACTGCATTTAAGATGTCTTTTCATATTTTCAAAGATATTTGATTTTTTAAGCAATCATAACCATAGATGAAGTAATAAGTGACGTCACGTAAGATCTAACACTGATTGTGTGCTAATAACAATATATGACCTAATGAGTGACGTTGCATAAAAATTGGAAAAATCAATTTTTGTTTTATTTTTAGTTCAGAATCGATAAAGTTATAAACTGCAAAAACATTTATGGTATATGAGCAATAATTTTAATATTGTAATTTAAAAATCGAAAAATACCTGAAAATTTTTTTAAGTTAGTTTTTTTTTACAAGCCACTTTAATAAGCATTTTACTTTAACAAGCAAAGTTACTTTAACAATTATCTACGAAGATATGATTAAACGTATTATTATTGGAAGTTTCGTCGCATTTTCCGGCATATCTATTTGGTGGGGTGTTAGAAAATATGGAAATTCAAAAGCAGATTCAAGAGAAAAAAGGAACTCTCATACTAATGAAAAGAGTGAAGTCAAGCAATGTTATGAAGGTAAGACATTATGCTCTGAAATTCTGGTGATGCCCGGGAATCCTGTTGCGGATTCAACTGTGCCTGTTACAAAGAACTCAATTCCCTTGCCAGTAGAAGAAAATGAAGAAAAGGAAGGAACGATGAATGTGGCTAAGGAATCTTCTAGCCAAGTATTAAGCTCTGACATTCTGGTGATGCCCGGGAATCCTGTTGCGGATTCAACTGTGCCTGTTACAAAGAACTCAATTCCCTTGCCAGTAGAAGAAAATGAAGAAAGGAAGGAACGATGAATGTGGCTAAGGAATCTTCTAGCCAAGTATTAAGCTCTGACATTCTGGTGATGCCCGGGAATCCTGTTGCGGATTCAACTGTGCCTGTTACAAAGAACTCAATTCCCTTGCCAGTAGAAGAAAATGAAGAAAAGGAAGGAACGATGAATGTGGCTAAGGAATCTTCTAGCCAAGTATTAAGCTCTGACATTCTGGTGATGCCCGGGAATCCTGTTGCGGATTCAACTGTGCCTGTTACAAAGAACTCAATTCCCTTGCCAGTAGAAGAAAATGAAGAAAAGGAAGGAACGATGAATGTGGCTAAGGAATCTTCTAGCCAAGTATTAAGCTCTGACATTCTGGTGATGCCCGGGAATCCTGTTGCGGATTCAACTGTGCCTGTTACAAAGAACTCAATTCCCTTGCCAGTAGAAGAAAATGAAGAAAAGGAAGGAACGATGAATGTGGCTAAGGAATCTTCTAGCCAAGTATTAAGCTCTGACATTCTGTTGATGCCCGGGAATCCTGTTGCGGATTCAACTGTGCCTGTTACAAAGAACTCAATTCCCTTGCCAGTAGAAGAAAATGAAGAAAAGGAAGGAACGATGAATGTGGCTAAGGAATCTTCTAGCCAAGTATTAAGCTCTGACATTCTGGTGATGCCCGGGAATCCTGTTGCGGATTCAACTGTGCCTGTTACAAAGAACTCAATTCCCTTGCCAGTAGAAGAAAATGAAGAAAAGGAAGGAACGATGAATGTGGAGGCTAAGGAATCTTCTAGCCAAGTATTAAGCTCTGACATTCTGGTGATGCCCCGGGGAATCCTGTTGCGGATTCAACTGTGCCTGTTACAAAGAACTCAATTCCCTTGCCAGTAGAAGAAAATGAAGAAAAGGAAGGAACGATGAATGTGGCTAAGGAATCTTCTAGCCAAGTATTAAGCTCTGACATTCTGGTGATGCCCGCGAATCCTGTTGCGGATTTAACTGCGCCTGTTACAAAGGACTCAACTGTTACAGAAAAGAAAGTAATGGAAGAACAAAATATGAAGATGGATTTAGAAGAGCCTAAGAAATTTAAACTAAAATCCATAAGGCTCCCCTACAAAGATAGCATGTACAAAATTCGCAGAGAGAGACCATCCTGGTTTCTCTGAAACCTCCACCATTTCCATAAGCCCCTCTGCCAAACCATCCTCCAAAACATTCTCCTCCCCCCGTGCATGCCACCTATTTTTTTTCCTGGACCACCTCTTATGTTTTAAGTAGTTAGAGTTTTAGTTTAGAATTTTAGTGTAATATTAGTTTAGAGTTTTTATGTTGTGAATATTAATTTAGCTTAATAGTTTGGAGGTTTAGTTTAAAGTTTTAGTTTCGAGTTTTAGTTCGAAATTTTAGTTTAGCTTATTAGTTTACAGTTTTAGTTCAGATTTTCAGTATAGAGGATTAGTTTAGAGTATTAGTTTAAAGTTTTAGTTTAGAGTTTCAGTTTAGAGCATTAGTTTTGCGTTATAGTTTAGAGTTTAGTTTAGATTTTTAGTGAAGAATTTTAGTTTAGAGTTTTAGTTTTCCAAAGCCACCAGGAAAAAATCAATGGCAGTTTTTAAAAATACATATTGTGATTAACAAGATCAAATATTTTTTGGAAATTAATCGAAATTTAATTTGACCAAGTATTAGGCTTGTCAAGAGTTTTTCCAGTGGTTTGGGGGAAGGTTTTCATTTTGTGATGGAGTGATTGTATCATTGCAACTAGCTAGCTTAAGCATATGACTTCATTCAACGTGGATCAGCTGAAATAAATAACCAATTAAAATTAATTATTCAAGCTCTGTAACGTGACTTTAGATCATTTACAAGAACAGTATGAATTGGAAACCCTTACCGCAAAAGATATAGACATCTGTCTAGGTGATCATTTTCTTGTTGAGTTTTCTAAAAACGTTCTTTTGGCTTCAATGCCAGAAATTATCGGTGTGATGAATGAGCTTGAGAATAAAAAAAAGTATGAAGTATATGCAGATGTATTGCACAGGTTTCCAGAGCATGGGAAAACGCCACATGGAGCAATAATCTACGGAAAGTTTAACCAAATGGGATGCAATATCCAAATGAACCAAGCGTGCAGATTATTTCGAGAACATTTACGTTTTGCAGACATTTCGGTGTCCTTTGAAAGTAAAAAATTAGAGTATGTTCAAAATTATATTTCTGCAACAAACATTTCTAAGGAACTATTCTACGAAAAATTTGTAAAAAAGAAAAAAAAAATAGGGCAATCGATGAGGGGAATTGTGGGCGGTTTGAAAATAAGTCCGAAATAAATATGACAAAAGTAAAAGAATATTTTGATAGCGATAAGCAAGGAATTTCCAAGGTTTTTTTTTACGAAAATTTTGTACAGCATAAGAGATTACTTAGTCTTATATTAAGATTGAAAAGAAATAAAAGTCTTCTTTACTCAGAGATTTTATATATAATATTTGCTGGAAAATCCTCGGAAACAATTGGCATGAAATTATAAGAGAATATAATGCATTGCCAGAAAATGAAAGGAAAATGATTAGAAATAAAACGATATTTCACCAAGCAATGTGGAAAAAGCTTGATTTTGCCACAAAAGAGCTGTTAGTTGATAATATTAATGAAAAATCGAAAATTCCTCTTACAATTCATTTCAACATTCTGTTTTGTTTACAGAACCAACCAAGATGTTTCTTCTGTTTTTGATGTTTTTGATGGGTTCAGGTTGATTGTTCTGTTCAATTCATCTCAACATCCTGTTTTGTTTACAGAATCAACCAAGATGTTTGATCTATTTTTGATGTTTTTGATGGGTTAGGGCTGATTGTTCTGTCCAATTTATCTCAACATCCTGTTTTGTTTAATGAACCAACCAAGATGTTTGTTCTGTTTTTGATGGGTTCAGGTTGATTGTTCGTTCAATTCATCTCAACATCCTGTTTTGTTTAATGAACCAACCAAGATGTTTGTTCTGTTTTTGATGGGTTCAGGTTGTTTGTTCTGTTCAATTCATCTCAACATTCTGTTTTGTTTACAGAACCAACCAAGATGTTTGTTCTGTTTTTGATGTTTTTGATGGGTTCAGGTTGATTGTTCGTTCAATTCATCTCAACATCCTGTTTTGTTTACAGAACCAACCAAGATGTTTTTTCTGTTTTAGATTTTTGATGGGTTCAGGTTGTTTGTTCTGTTCAATTCATCTCAACATTCTGTTTTGTTTACAGAACCAACCAAGATGTTTGTTCTGTTTTGATGTTTTTGATGGGTTCAGGTTGATTGTTCTGTTCAATTCATCTCAACATCCTGTTTTGTTTACAGAACCAACCAAGACGTTTGTTCTGTTTTAGATTTTTGATGGGTTCAGGTTTAGATTTTTGAGAACGTTACAGGGTGAATTATAAATGTATGTTTAAATCATTGCACTTGAAGAGGGCCTAGTTTATGGTCAGCTACTTTTTTGTTATGTTTTGCAAAACTGCAAGGAGGTGTGGAAAAATCTCCAAAGCTTCCAGTAGCAGAATTTGACAGAATTCCAAAATATGCTGACACTTTAGCAGCGCAACTTTGTGTTTTGACAGCTTTTCTTTGAGAAAAAATTATTTTTATATGTAAAAGAAAAAATATGTCAACAAATTTCACTAGGCTATGAAAACTGCCAAGTAGCATTGCTACTAAGCTACCCCCCTTTTTGCACAGCGGACTGCAAGAAATAACTAGTAAAGGGCCTGCAATTTTGTATTTTTTTTGATTATTCCTTTGTTTCTTTACCAAATTGGTAGATCAAGTTAGTATTTTGCAAATGGAAAAACGGCAAATATATTTGTGATTTTGTTAGGATTTCCCCAAATAGGGCAATAGGGAGGTCAGGGTGAACCTGGACGCGATTTTTTAAATGGTTCATCTTCTAAGCCATTAGTTTTTTCTGTAGTTCTGACATAATTCAATTTCAATAGGATACAAATGGCTCTGCGTATCTAGATCCAAACCAGCAGGATAAAAGGGTAATAGATGATGCACCTGTCTTGATTTTTTGAAAATTTCGGCTAAGCCAATAAGGTTTCGTACTTGACTGTCCAGATCATCCCCGTGTCCGGGTCAACCCCGATAAGCCAGTAGGGGTTCATACTTGACTGTCCGGATCAACCCCGTGTCCGGGTCAACCCCAACCTCCCCTATATAAATTATGAGGGATGCTAAGTACTGCATTGTAAAGGCTAGTTAGCAGATGATGGCTAAAGTATGATTTATATTCCGTTAAAATGGAGGCAAAGATGCTACTTAAGCAGAGGCATAAGTTGCTTAAATTCAACAGTTAAGATAGTCAATGAGAAGTGACTGCAACAACTTCGGAGTGCAACTGACATTCAAGATGTCATCTGTATAACCAACTGAGGACAAACTGGTTGATTTCAACATCAAGGAAAAAGGGCATTGGTTTTCTTGCTGTCATCTTGTCTTCAGAGGAAAATGTCTTCATGGAACATCTATTGAACTGTCACAGCATTTAAAATAAAAAAGGTTCTAAGCTATTGGGTTGAAATTGTTTCTCCACAGGCAGCATCATTTTAAAAGTGTTTACATTCTTCAATTCCATTTGATATATTTTCAAAGTAACAAAAGTATTCGTGATTTCTAGCTATAAACAGTAGGTAATAAAATAGGATATACAAAATGTTGCCCCCTCCTCAATCCTTTGGTCTTCACGCTGAAGTTCTTTAGTACCATACTTTTAAGAAAGCTTCTTATTCTAATTATAGAATATAATTATTGTGTTTTCAGGAATCGTTCTTAAAGAATCGGGACAAAAAGTCAAACTTTAGCATAAAGAGTGAGGTATTGAAGAAGGGGTAATCCCCCTCGAATATGCAATAATATCTGATCGTTTTAAGTTTGAATGTTGCTTCTTACTTTCAGCTGAAAAATAAAACTTGTTTTATTTTTTTTTATGGTTTATCAAGTAATACCAGGAAATCTGGCTCCCCCTTCATGGAAAATTTCCGCCCCCCACGGAAAACTAAATTACCTTGGATAATTCCATCCTTGAAAATTACCCCCTGAAATTTCCATGTAGTCGATTTTCTCTGAAAAATTCTCCTTAGCATACTTTTATTTGAAAAAAAAAAACTTTAGTTTCTGATCGATTTTCTAAACTTACCGGAAATCCCTCCTCCGTTAAAATCTCTGTCTCCCCAATGGAAAGTTGTCCCACGGAAAATTCTCCCGTGAAGAATTTCTCCCGCGGAAATCCTCCCCATCCCTACGAAAAAATCCTCCCGACAACATCTCCATATGTGAAATTGAGTCGGTACTAGTAGGAATGACCTAACGACTCGTGACATTACATAATTTATGCATGTTTTTATGGTTTTTTGTCAGTGAGAATGAAAAAACAGGATTTTTCTCACTTGAAAAAACAGGATTTTTCTCACAGTGATGGATGTTTCTTGGACGGTTATGAGTGTTAGTCAATTTATCTATTGTTTTTCTTGGATGTCAACAGTAATTTATGTCTGTTTTATGGATTTTGTCAGTGAGAATGAAAAAACAGGATCTTTCTCACTTTGATGTATTTCCAAGGAGAATCGTCTCCGGGCGAAGTTTATTAATGTCTTTGGAGTTTGTCCAGGAGAATTGTTTCCGGGTGAAGTTTATTAATGTCTGACAGATGATGTCAAGGTTGATTGATTTGTCACGAAAGGGGAATTATCTCCGGGCGAATGTTTCGATCTTAGAGATGAAGAGATTAACGCGGGAAAGGGTCTCCTAGAAATTTCAAATGTGACTGTGCAGGGATGCCAAAACAAAAGGAACTCGCAGAAATTACGTTTAGGGATTATTTGGGCGAAACCGTTTTAGACATTTTAGGGAATTATTTCGGCGAAACAGTTAGAGACATTTGAAAAGATGATTTTAGAAGATGTTTTAGAAGAGGATTTGAGGGTGAAACTCTGTGGTCGCTATAATACACAAGTTCTATTTGAACAGTGTCGTGAGGTCCTGTACCACAGCCCCAAAGGACTCCGATCCCCCTACCCCAACCCCGAAGGAAGCTCCCGGCCCCCAAAGGTCCCCCGGACCCCCAAAGAAGACCCCCGGGCCCCCAAAGAGCCCCCTCACCATTTTTTTAATACTTTTTTATGCACTTGAAACACAGAAGGGCCCCACATTTCAAAAGGCTTTATTATATCTTTTCAGAACAAGTTCCTTTCTTAATGTCGTTCCTAAACCCATTTTACAAGTTGAAGTACCCATCCTTTTCACCCACAACTTTACTTTACAGCTTTTTGAATACCCCAACACCAAGCAGTACTTTTCAAAAGGCATTTCAGAACAAGTTCCTTTCTTAATGTCCCTCCTAAACCCATTTTACAAGTTGAAGTACCCATTCTTTTCCCCATAACTTTACTTTACGACTTTTTGCACACCCCAACATCAAGCAATACTTTTCAAAGGCATTTCAGAACAAGTTCTTTTCTTAATGTCCTTCCTAAACCAATTTTACAAGTTGAAGTACCTATCTTTTTCACCACAACTTTACTTTACGACTTTTTGCATGCCCCGACATCAAGCAATACTTTTCAAAAGGCTTTATTATACCTTTTCAGAACAAGTTCTTTCCGTAATGTCCTTCCTAAACCAATTTTACAAGTTGAAGTACTCATCTTTTCCCCCACAACTTTACTATAAGGCTTTTCGAATACCCCAACATAAAGCAATACTTTTCAAAAGGCTTTATTATATCTTTTCATAACAAGTTCTTCATGTAATTTTCTTCCTAAACCCATTTTACAAGTTGAAGTACTTATCTTTTTCCCCACAACTTTACTTTACGACTTTTTTGCACACCCAAACATCAAGCAATACTTTCCAAAAGGCTTTATTATATCTTTTCAGAACAAGTTTTTTTCTTAAAGTCCTTCTTAAACCATTTTTACAAGTTGAAGTAGTTATCTTCTTCACCACACAACTTTACCTTACGACTTTTTTGCATACCCCAAGATCAAGCAATACTTTTCAAAAGGCTTTATTATATCTTTTCAGAACAAGTTCCTTTCTTAATATCCTTCTTAAACCAATTTTACAAATTCTAAAGTTTTCGGTGGAAAATAGAAAAAGTAATACTATTCTTGTGAATATTTTCCCGGAAGATAAAAAGTTCTAGTTCAATTTAAATTTTCTCAACGAAGTGAAGAGAAGTTCAAGTTCTCTTCTGAATTTTACCAAAGAACACACTTCAATTCTAATTTCTCCAGAGAAAATAAAAATCTTCCACTTCAGTTTTAAGTTCCCTAAAGACATAAAGAAATTTAAAGTTCTATTCTTAATTTTTTCCGTAGTAAATAGAAAAAGCTATACTATAGTTTTGAATATTTTCCCGGAAAGATAAAAAGTTCTAGTTCAATTTTTAATTTTCTCTCAACGAAGTGAAGAAAAGTTCAAGTTCTCTTCTGAATTTTCTCAATGAAAAAGAAATTAGTTATTGATCATTTCTATTTTTACAAATAATATAAACAATTTTCCACTTCAGTTCAGATCTGTCTCGAAGAGATGAAAAATTTTAAAATACTGTTCCAAATTTTTCACGGAAGATAAAAAAGTTCAAGTTCTCTTCTGAATTTTACCAAAGAACACAATTCAATTCTAATTTCTCCAGAGAAAATAAAAATCTTCCACTTCAGTTCTTTATTTCACAAAGACATACAGAAATTTAAAGTTCAATTCTAAATTTTTCGGTGGAAGATCGAAAAAGTAATACCAACTTGTGAATATTTTCACGGAAGATAAAAAGTTCTAGTTCAATTTTACATTTTCTCAAAGAAGTGAAGAAAAGTTCAAGTTCTCTTCTGAATTTTCTCTATGAAAAAGAAATAAGTTATTGATCATTTCTATTTTTCCAAATAATATAAAAATTTTCCACTTCAGTTCAGATCTGTCTCAAAGGGATGAAATTTTTTTTAAAACTGTTCCAAATTTTTCATAGAAGATAGAAAAGTTCAAGTTTTCTTCTGAATTTTACCAAAGAACAAACTTCTATTCTAATTTCTCCAGAGAAAAAAAATCCATCTTAAACTTCAGTTTTAAGTTCCCCAAAGACATAAAGAAATTTAAAATTATATTCTAAATTTTTCCATAGTAGATAGAAAAAGCTATACCATAGTTCTGAATATTTTTCCCCTGAAGATAAAGAATTCTAGTTCAATTTATAATTTTCTCAACGAAGTGAAGAAAAGTTCAAGTTCTCTCTGAATCTTCTCAATGAAAAATAAATTAGTTATTGATCATTTATATTTTTCCAAATAATTTAAAAATTTTCCACTTTAGTTCAGATCTGTCTCGAAGAGATGAAAAATTTAAAATACTGTTCCAAATTTTTCACAGAAGACAAAAAAGTTCAAGTTCTCTTCTGAATTTTACCAAAGAACACAATCCAATTCTAATTTCTCCAGAGAAAAACAAAAATTTTCCACTTCAGTTCTCTATTTCACAAAGACATAAAGAAATTTAAAGTTCAATTCTAAATTTTTCGGTGGAAGATAGAAAAAGTAATACTATACTTGTGAATATTTTCCCGGAAGATAAAAAGTTCTAGTTCAATTTAAATTTTCTCAACGAAGTGAAGAAAAGTTCAAGTTCTCTTCTGAATTTTACCAAAGAACAAACTTCAATTCTAATTTCTCCAGAGACAAAAATCTTCCACTTCAGTTTTAAGTTCCCTAAAGACATAAAGAAATTTAAAGTTGTATTCTAATTTTTTTCCCGTAGTAAATAGAAAAAGCTATACCAATGTTGTGAATGTTTTCTCGGAAGATAAATAGTTCAAGTTCAATTTTTAATTTTCGCAACGAAGTGAAGAAAAGTTCAAGTTCTCTTCTGAATTTTACCAAAGAACACAATTCTAATTTCTCCAGAGAAAATAAAAATCTTCCACTTCAGTTTTAAGTTCCCTAAAGACATAAAGAAATTTAAAGTTCTATTCTAAATTTTTTCCGTAGTAAAAAGAAAAAGCTATACCATAGTTGTGATTATTTTCCGGAAGATAAAAAATTCTAGTTCAATTTTTAATTTTCTCAACGAAGTGAAGAAAAGTTCAAGTTCTATTCTGAATTTTCTTAATGAAAAAGAAATTAGTTATTGATCATTTATATTTTTCCAAATAATATAAAAATATTCCACTTTAGTTCAGATCTGTCTCGAAGAGATGAAAAATTTAAAATACTGTTCCAAATTTTTCACGAAAGATAAAAAAGTTCAAGTTCTCTTCTGAATTTTACCAAAGAATACAATTCAATTCTAATTTCTCCAGAGAAAATAAAAATCTTCCATTTCAGTTCTTTTTTTCACCAAGACATAAAGAAATTTAAAGTTCAATTCTAAATTTTTCGGTGGAAGATACAAAAAGTGATACCATACTTGTGAATATTTTCACGGAAGTTAAAAAGTTCTAGTTCAATTTATAATTTTCTCAACGGAGTGAAGAAAAGTTCAAGTTCTCTTCTGAATTTTACCAAAGAACACAATTCAATTCTAATTTCTTCTCTCCAGAGAAAACAAAAATCTTCCACTTCAGTTCTCTATTTCACAAAGACATAAAGAAATTTAAAGTTCAATTCTAAATTTTTCGGTGGAAGATAGAAAAAGTAATACCATACTTGTGAATATTTTCACGGAAGATAAAAAGTTCTAGTTCAATTTTCAATTTTCTCAACGAAGTCGAGGAAAGTTCAAGTTCTATTCTGAATTTTCTCAATGAAAAAGAAATTAGTTATTGATCATTTCTATTTTTCCAAATAATATAAAAAATTTTCCACTTCAGTTCAGATCTATCTCAAAGAGATGAAAAGTTTTAAATACTCTTCCAAATTTTTCATGGAAGATAAAAACATGGATTCTCTATTTCACAAAGACATAAAGAAATGTAAAGTTCAATTCAAAATTTTTTGGTGGAAGATAGAAAAAGTAATACCATACTTGTGAATATTTTCACGGAAGATAAAAAGTTCAAGTTCAATTTAAAATTTTCTCAACGAAGTGAAGAAAAAGTTCAAGTTCTCTTCTGAATTTTACCAAAGAACACACTATTCAATTCTAATTTTTGCAGAGAAAATAAAAATCTTCCACTTCAGTTGTAAGTTCCCTAAAGACATAAAGAAATTTAAAGTTCAATTCTAAATTTTTTCCGTAGTAAATAGAAAAAGCTATACCATAGTTGTGAATATTTTTACGGAAGATAAAAAGTTCTAGTTCAATTTTCAATTTCTCAACGAAGTGAAGAAAAGTTCAAGTTCTATTCTGAATTTTCTCAATGAAAAAGAAATTAGCTATTGATCATTTATATTTTTCCAAATAATATAAAAAATTTTCACTTCAGTTCAGATCTATCTCGAAGAGATGAAAAATTTTAAATACTGTTCCAAATTTTTCATGGAAGTTAAATAGTTCAAGTTCTCTTCTGAATTTTACCAAAGAACACAATTCAATTCTAATTTCTCCAGAGAAAATAAAAATCTTCCACTTCAGTTCTCTATTTCACAAAGACATAAAGAAATTTAAAGTTCAATTCTAAATTTTTCGGTGGGAGATAGAAAAAGTAATACCATACTTGTGAATATTTTCACGGAAGATAAAAAGTTCTAGTTCAATTTTAATTCTCTCAACGAAGTGAAGAAAAGTTCAAGTTCTCTTCTGAATTTTTCTCTATGAAAAAGAAATAAGTTATTGATCATTTCTATTTTTCCAAAGAATATAAAAATTTTCCACTTCAGTTCAGATCTGTCTCAAAGGGATGAAAAATTTTTTAAAACTGTTCCAAATTTTTCATAGAAGATAAAAAAGTTCAAGTTCTCCTCTGAATTTTACCAAAGAACAAACTTCTATTCTAATTTCTCCAGAGAAAATAAAAATCTTAAAAGCTTCAGTTTTAATTTTCCCCAAAGACATAAAAAAAATTAAAGTTCTATTCTAAATTTTTCCATAGTAGATAGAAAAAAGCTATACCATAGTTCTGAATATTTTCCCTGAAGATAAAGAATTCTAGTTCAATTTATAATTTTCTCAACGAAGTGAAGAAAAGTTCAAGTTCTCTTCTGAATTTTCTCAATGAAAAAGAAATTAGTTATTGATCATTTCTATTATTCCAAATAATATAAAAATTTTCCACCTTAGTTCAGATCTGTCTCGAAGAGATGAAAAATTTAAAATACTGTTCCAAATTTTTCACAGAAGACAAAAAAAGTTCAAGTTCTCTTCTGAATTTTACCAAAGAACACAATCCAATTCTAATTTCTCCAGAGAAAGCAAAAATTTTTCCACTTCAGTTCTCTATTTCACAAAGACATAAAGAAATTTAAAGTTCAATTCTAAATATTTCGGTGGAAGATAGAAAAAGTAATACTATACTTGTGAATATTTTCTCGGAAGATAAAAAGTTCTAGTTCAATTTAAATTTTCTCAACGAAGTGAAGAAAAGTTCAAGTTCTCTTCTGAATTTTACCAAAGAACAAACTTCAATTCTAATTTCTCCAGAGAAAAAAAATTTTCCACTTCAGTTTTAAGTTCCCTAAAGACAAAGAAATTTAAAGTTCTATTCTAATTTTTTTCCGTAGTAAATAGAAAAAGCTATACCAATGTTGTGAATATTTTCCCGGAAGATAAAAAGTTCAAGTTCAATTTTTAATTTTCTCAACGAAGTGAACAAAAGTTCAAGTTCTCTTCTGAATTTTACCAAAGAACACAATTCAATTCTAATTTCTCCAGAGAAACAAAAATCTTCCACTTCAGTTCTCTATTTCACACAGACATAAAGAAATTTAAAGTTCAATTCTAAATTTTTCGATGGAAGATAGAAAAAGTAATACCATACTTGTGAATATTTTCACGGAAGATAAAAAGTTCTAGTTCAATTTTAAATTTTCTCAACGAAGTGAAGAAAATTTCAAGTTCTCTTCTTAATTTTTCTCTATGAAAAAGAAATAAGTTATTGATCATTTCTATTTTTCCAAATAATATAAAAATTTTCCACTTTAGTTCAGATCTGTCTCAAAGGGAAGAAAAATTTTTTAAAACTGTTCCAAATTTTTCATAGAAGATAGAAAAGTTCAAGTTCTCTTCTGAATTTTACCAAAGAACAAACTTCTATTCTAATTTCTCCAGAGAAAATAAAAATCTTAAACTTCAGTTTTAAATTCCCCAAAGACATAAAGAAATTTAAAGTTCTATCTAAATTTTTCCATAGTTGATAGAAAAAGCTATACCATAGTTCTGAATATTTTCCCTGAAGATAAAAAGTTCTAGTTCAATTTATAATTTTCTCAACGAAGTGAAGAAAAAGTTCAAGTTCTCTTCTGAATTTTCTCTATGAAAAAGAAATAAGTGATTGATCATTTGTATTTTTCCAAATAGTATAAAAATTTTCCACTTCAGTTCAGATCTGTCTCAAATGGGATGAAAAAATTTTTAAAACTGTTCCAAATTTTTCATAGAAGATAGAAAAGTTCAAGTTCTCTTCTGAATTTTACCAAAGAACAAACTTCAATTCTAATTTCACCAGAGAAAATAAAAATCTTCCACTTCAGTTCTTTATTTCACAAAGTCATAAAGAAATTTAAAGTTCTATCCTAAATTTTTCGGTGGAAGATAGAGAAAATAATATCATAGTTGTGAATATGTTCCCGGAAGTTAAAAAGTTCTACTTCAATTTCAAATTTCTCAACGAAGTGAAGAAAAGTTCAACTTCTCTTCTGAATTATCTTTATGGAAAAGAAATAAGTTATTGATTAACTCTTTTTTCTAGGGAAAATAAAAATTTTCCACTTCAGTTCTTTGTTTCACAAAGACATAAAGAAATATAAAGTTCTATTCTAAATTTTTAGATGGAAGGTAGAAAAAGTAATACTATGATTGTGATTATTTTCCATGAAGATCAAAAGTTTCACTTTATTTCTAATTTGTCTTCAATTCAGTTCCGATTTTTCTCAAAGAGATGAAAAATTTAAAGTTCTGTTCCAAATTTTTTTCATAGAAGATAGAGAAAGTTATACATTGATTGTAAATATTCGACATGAAGATAAGGAGCTCCACTATAATTCTGAGTTTTCTCGAAGAAGCTCAAAAATGTTCAAGTTCTCTTCTGAATTTCTTAAAGAAGAGAAAAAAAGTTAGCTCAATTCTGAATTTCACCAATGAAAATGAAAAAAACCTTCCACTTCAGTTCTTAATTTCTCAAAGACATAAAAATTTAATGCTCTGTTCCAAATTTTTCATAGAAGATAGAAAATTTATACATTGATTGTGAATATTCGACATGAAGATAAGGAGCTCCACTTTAATTTTGAGTTTTCTAGAAGAAGTGCAAAATGTTCAAGTTCTCTTCTGAATTTTCTTAAAGAAGAGAAAAAAGTTAGCTCAATTCTGAATTTTCTCAAGAAAATGAAAAAAAGCTTCCACTTCAGTTCTTAATTTCTCGAAGACATAAAAAATTTAAATTTCAGTTCTAAATTTTTCCGTAGAAGATAGGAAAAGTTATACTATGATTGTGATATTTTCCAGTGAAGATAAAAAGTTTCACTTTAATTTCTAAATTTTCTTAAATTCAGTTCCGATTTTTCTCAAAGAGATGAAAAATTTAAAGTTCTGTTCCAAATTTTTTATAGAAGATAGAAAAAGTTATACATTGATCGTGAATATTCACCATGAAAGATAAAAAGTTCCACTTTAATTCTAATCCTCCAAAACAATAGGTTAGATTAGATTAGGTATAAATAAATTTAATAATTAAATAGAAACATTTCAACATGTTTAAGTTAGGTTAGGTTAAACTTATCATGAGCGCTCATGATAAGTTAACCTAACCTTTTCCGGCGAGTATGGTTAGGTTAGGTTAGGTTAGGCTAGATTAAGTTAGGTTAGATTAATTTAAGTTAGGCTAGGTTAGCCTACGTACGCTTCACTTAGGTTAGGTTAGGTGAGAGACAGGCAAAAAGTTAGGTGTATGGTTAGGTTAGGTTAAGTTAGGTTAGGTTAGCCTACGTACGCGCGCGTACGTAGGCTAACCTAGCCTAACCTAACTTAATCTAGCCTAACCTAACCTAACCATACACCTAACTTTTTGCCTGTCTCTCACCTAACCTAACCTAAGTGAAGCGTACGTAGGCTAACCTAACTTAACCTAACCTAATCTAACCTAACTTAATCTAGCCTAACCAAACCTAAACATACTCGCCGGAAAAGGTTAGGTTAACTTATCATGAGCGCTCATGATAAGTTAAACCTAACTTAAACATGTTGAAATGTTTCTATTTAATTATTAAATTTTTTACCTAATCTAATCTAACCTATTGTTTTGTAGGTTAGATGAACGAGTTTTGAACGATTTTCTTTAATAATAGAACGAACGATTCACTCATTTTCTAATTTAAAAATTTGAGGGGTAAATCCAAAAGACAAAGGAGCTAAAATTTAATTTAAAATTAGAACGGAACTTTAAATTTTTCATCTCTTTGAGAAAAAAGCCAGAACTGACGTGGAACCTATTAATTTTCTTGGAAAAATTAGAAGAGAACTTGAACATTTTGCACTTCATTGAGAAAATTTAGAATTAAAGTGAAACTTTTTATTTTCATTGTGAATATTCACGATCAATGTATAAATTTTTCTATCTTCTATGAAAAAATTTGGAACAGAACTTTAAATTTTTTCATCTCTTTGAGAAAAATCGAAACTGCATTTAAGAAAATTTAGAATTAAAGTGAAACTTTTTTATCTTCACTGGAAAATAATCACAATCATAGTATAACTTTTCCTATCTTCTACGGAAAAATTTAGAACTGAAATTTAATTTTTTATGTCTTCGAGAAATTAAGAACTGAAGTGGAAGCTTTTTTTCATTTTCATTGGTAAAATTCAGAATTGAGCTAACTTTTTTCTCATCTTTAAGAAAATTCAGAAGAGAACTTGAACATTTTGCACTTCTTCGAGAAAACTCAGAATTAAAGTGGAGCTCCTTATCTTCATGTCGAATATTCACAATTAATGTATAACTTTTTCTATCTTCTATGAAAAATTTGGAACAGAGCATTAAATTTGTATGTCTTTGAGAAATTAAGAACTGAAGTGGAAGGTTTTTTCATTTTCATTGGTGAAATTCAGAATTGAGCTAACTTTTTTCTCTTCTTTAAGAAAATTCAGAAGAGAATTTGAACATTTTGCACTTCTTCGAGAAAACTCAGAATTAAAGTGGAGCTCCTTATCTTCATATCGAATATTTACAATCAATGTATAACTTTCTCTATCTTCTATGAAAAATTTGGAACAGAACATTAAATTTTTCATCTCTTTGAGAAAAATCAGAACTGAATTTAAGAAAAATTAGAAATAAAGTGAAACTTTTGATCTTCATGGAAAATAATCACAATCATTGTATTACTTTTTCTACCTTCCATCTAAAATTTTAGAATAGAACTTTAAATTTCTTTATGTTTTTGTGAAATAAAGAACTGAAGTGGAAAATTTTTATTTTCCCTAGAAAAATAGAGTTAATCAATAACTTATTTCTTTTCCATAGAGAAAATTCAGAAGAGAAGTTGAACTTTTCTTCACTTCGTTGAGAAAATTTGAAATTGAAGTAGAACTTTTTAACTTCCGGGAACATATTCACAACGATGATATTACTTTCTCTATCTTCCACCGAAAAATTTAGAATAGAACTTTAAATTTCTTTATGACTTTGTGAAATAAAGAACTGAAGTGGAAGATTTTTATTTTCTCTGGTGAAATTAGAATTGAAGTTTGTTCTTTGGTAAAATTCAGAAGAGAACTTGAACTTTTCTATCTTCTATGAAAAATTTGGAAGTTTTAAAAAATTTTTCATCCCATTGAGACAGATCTGAACTGAAGTGGAAAATTTTTATACTATTTGGAAAAATAGAAATGATCAATAACTTATTTCTTTTTCATAGAGAAAATTTCAGAAGAGAACTTGAACTTTTCTTCACTTCGTTGAGAAAATTATAAATTGAACTAGAACTTTTTATCTTCAGGGAAAATATTCAGAACTATGGTATAGCTTTTTCTATCTACTATGGAAAAATTTAGAATAGAACTTTAAATTTCTTTATGTCTTTGGGGAACTTAAAACTGAAGTTTAAGATTTTTATTTTCTGTGGAGAAATTGGAATAGAAGTTTGTTCTTTGGTAAAATTCAGAAGAGAACTTGAACTTTTCTATCTTCTATGAAAAATTTGGACTTTTCTTCACTTCGTTGAGAAAATTTAAAATTGAGCTAGAACTTTTTATCTTCCGTGAAAATATTCACAAGTATGGTATTACTTTTTCTATCTTCCTTCGAAAAATTTAGAATTGAACTTTAAATTTCTTTATGTCTGTGCGAAATAGAGAACTGAAGTGGAAGATTTTTATTTTTCTCTGGAGGAGAAATTAGAATTGAAGTGTGTTCTTTGGTAAAATTCAGAACAGAACTTGAACTTTTCTACACTTCGTTGAGAAAATTAAAAATTGAACTTGAACTTTTTATTCTCCGGGAAAATATTCAACAAATTTCTATGGTATAGCTTTTTCTATTTACTACGGAAAAAATTTAGAATAAAACTTTAAATTTCTTTATGTCTTTAGGGAACTTAAAACTGAAGTGGAAGATTTTTTATTTTTTATGGAGAAATTAGAATTGACGTTTGTTCTTTGGTAAAATTCAGAAGAGAACTTGAACTTTTCTTCACTTCGTTGATAAAATTTAAATTGAACTAGAACTTTTTATTTTCCGGGAAAATATTCACAATTATAGTATTACTTTTTCTATCTTCCACCGAAAAATTTAGAATTGAACTTTAAATTTCTTTGTGTCTTTGTGAAATAGAGAACTGAATTGGAAGATTTCCGTTTTCTCTGGAGAAATTAAAATTGGATTGTTTTCTTTGGTGAAGTTCAGAAGAGAACTTGAACTTTTTTGTCTTCTATGAAAAATTTGGAACAGTATTTGAAATTTTTCATCTCTTCGAGACAGATCTGGACTAAAGTGGAAAATTTTTATATTATTTGGAAAAATAAAAATGATCAATTGCTAATTTCTTTTTCATTGAGAAAATCCAGAAGAGAACTTGAACTTTTCTTCACTTTGTTGAGAAAATTATAAATTGAACTAGAATTTTTATCTTCAGGGAAAATATTCAGAACTATGGTATAGCTTTTTTCTATCTACTATTGAAAAATTTAGAATAGAACGTTAAATTTCTTTGTCTTTGGGGAACTTAAAACTGAAGTTTAAGATTTTTTTTTCTCTGGAGAAATTAGAATAGAAGTTTGTTCTTTGGTAAAATTCAGAAGAGAACTTGAACTTTTCTATCTTCTATGAAAAACTTGGAACAGTTTTTAAAAAAATTTTCATCCCTTTGAGACAGATCTGAACTGAAGTGGAAAATTTTTATATTATTTGGAAAAATAGAAATGATCAATAACTTATTTCTTTTTAATAGAGAAAATTCAGAAGAGAACTTGAACTTTTTTTCACTTCTTTGAGAAAATGTAAATTGAACTAGAACTTTTTATCTTCCGTGAATATATTCACAAGTATGGTATTACTTTTTCGATCTTCCACCGAAAAATTTAGAATTGAACTTTAAATTTCTGTATGTCTTTGTGAAATAAAGAACTGAAGTGGAAGATTTTTATTTTCTCTGGAGAAATTAGAATTGAATTGTGTTCTTTGGTAAAATTCAGAAGAGAACTTGAACTTTTTTATCTTCCGTGAAAAATTTGGAACAGTATTTTAAATTTTTCATCTCTTCGAGACAGATCTGAACTAAAGTGGAAAATTTTATATTATTTGTAAAAATAGAAATGATCAATAACTAATTTCTTTTTCATTTAGAAAATTCAGAATAGAACTTGAACTTTTCTTCACTTCGTTGAGAAAATTAAAAATTGAACTAGAACTTTTTATCTTCCGGGAAAATATTCACAAACTATGGTATAGCTTTTTCTATTTACTACGGAAAAAATTTAGAATAGAACTTTAAATTTCTTTATGTCTTTAGGGAACTTAAAACTGAAGTGGAAGATTTTTTATTTTCTCTGGAGAAATTAGAATTGAGTAGTGTTCTTTGGTAAAATTCAGAAGAGAACTTGAACTTTTCTTCACTTCGTTGAGAAAATTTTAAATTGAACTTGAACTTTTTTTTTCCGTGAAAATATTCACAAGTATGGTATTACTTTTTCTATCTTCCACCGAAAAATTTAGAATTGAACTTTAAATTTCTTTATGTCTTTGTGAAATAGAGAACTGAAGTGGAAGATTTTTTTTCTCTGGAGAAATTAGAATTGGATTGTGTTCTTTGGTAAAATTCAGAAGAGAACTTGAACTTTTCTTCACTTCGTTGAGAAAATTAAAAATTGAACTAGAACTTTTTATCTTCCGGGAAAATATTCACAACTATGGTATAGCTTTTTCTATTTACGACGGAAAAAAATTTAGAATAGAACTTTAAATTTCTTTATGTCTTTAGGGAACTTAAAACTGAAGTGGAAGATCTTTATTTTCTCTGGAGAAAATTAGAATTGAAGTGTGTTCTTTGGTAAAATTCAGAAGAGAACTTGAACTTTTCTTCACTTCTTGAGAAAATTTAAATTGAACTAGAACTTTTTATCTTCCGGGAAAATATTCACAAGTATAGTATTACTTTTTCTATCTTCCACCGAAAAATTTTAAAATTTTTTTAATTGGTTTAAGAAGGATATTAAAAAAGGAACTTGTTCTGAAAAGATTTAATAAAACCTTTTGAAAAGTATTGCTTGATATTGGGGTGTGCAAAAAAGTCGTAAAGTAAAGTTGTGGTGAAGAAGATAACTACTTTAACTTGTGAAAAATTGTTTAAGAAGGACATTAAGAAAAAAAACTTTTCTGAAAAGATATATTAAAGCCTTTTGGAAAGTATTGCTTGATGTTTGGGTGTGCAAAAAAGTCGTAAAGTAAAGTTGTGGGGGAAAAGATAAGTACTTCAACTTGTAAAATGGGTTTAGGAAGAAAATTACGTGAAGAAAACTTGTTCTGAAAAGATATAATAAAGTCTTTTGAAAAGTATTGCTTGATGTTGGGGTATTCGAAAAGCCGTTATAGTAAAGTTGTGGGGGAAAAGATGAGTACTTCAACTTGTAAAATTTGTTTAGGAAGGACATTACGTAAAGAACTTGTTTTGAAAACGTATAATAAAGCCTTTTGAAAAGTATTGCTTGATGTTGGGGTATGCAAAAAGTCGTAAAGTAAAGTTGTGGTGAAAAAGATAGGTACTTCAACTTGTAAATTTGGTTTAGGAAGGAGATTAAGAAAATAACTTGTTCTGAAATGCCTTTGAAAAGTATTGCTTGATGTTGGGGTGTGCAAAAAGTTGTAAAGTAAAGTTAAGGGGGAAAAGAATGGGGTACTTCAACTTGTAAAATGGGTTTATGAGGGACATTAAGAAAGGAGCTTGTTCTGAAATGCCTTCTGAAAAGTACTGCTAGGTGTTGGGGTATTCAAAAAGCTGTAAAGTAAAGTTGTGGGTGAAAAGGATGGGTACTTCAACTTGTAAAATGGGTTTAGGAACGACATTAAGAAAGGAACTTGTTCTGAAAAGATATAATAAAGCCTTTTGAAATGTGGGGCCCTTCTGTGTCTCAAGTGCATAAAAAAAAGTATTAAAAAAATGGTGAGAGGTCTCTTTGGGGGCCCGGGGGTGTCTTTGGGGGTCTGGGGGATCTTTGGGGGCCGGGGCTTCCTTCGGGGTTGGGGTAGGGGGATCGGAGTCCTTTGGGGCTGTGGTAGAGGACCTCACGACACTGTTCAAATAGAACTTGTGTATTATAACGACCACAGAGTTTCACCCTCAAATCCTCTTCTAAAATCATCTTTTAACATGTCTCTAACTGTTTCGCCGAAATAATTCCCTAAAATGTCTAAAACGGTTTCGCCCAAATAATCCCTAAACGTAATTTCTGTGAGTTCTTTTTGTTTTGGCATCCCTGCGCTGTCACATTTGAAATTTCTAGGAAACCCTTTCCCGCGTTAATCTCTTCATCTCTAAGATCAAAACATTCGCCCGGAGATAATTCCCCTTTCGTGACAAATCAATCAACCCTGACATCATCTATCAGACATTAATAAACTTCATTCGGAAACAATTCTCCTGGACAAACTCCAAAGACATTAATAAACTTCGCCCGGAAACAATTCTCCTTGGAAATACATCAAAGTGAGAAAAATCCTGTTTTTTCATTCTCACTGACAAAAACCATAAAACAGACATAAATTACTGTTGACATCCAAGAAAAAACAACAGATAAATTGACTAACAGTCATAATTGTCCAAGAAATATCCATCAATGTGAGAAAAAATCCTGTTTTGTCAAGTGAGAAAAATCCTGTTTTTTCATTCTCACTGACAAAAACCATAAAAACATGCATAAATTATGTAATGTCACGAGTCGTTAGGTCATTCCTACTGGTACTGAGCAAGTAAGACAATTAAAAAGAATTTCGTATGTAAATTCTGGCAAATCCCCCAGTGTAAAATTTTCCCTAGAAAGTTCACCCCTTGAAACTTTCATCTCCACAGAAAATTATCCTTGTGTACCCCTCCCCCTTCCAAAAAAATACTTAGGATAATATTTTTATACTTCCCAAATAATAAATACTATAGGCCTACATAAACAATGGGCAAACTCCATAGCTTCAGCCCTTTCCCCAGGGGATGGGGGAGGGTTATGTTATATCTAAAGATATAGTTTTTGGTTCTTTCAACTATACTGAACAAAATGGCTATCTCAAAACTTTTTATCAGACAATCTTGGGGGGAAAGTGGCCTGGGGGGGGGGGGGCTAGTTTGCCCTCCAATCTTTTTGGTCACTTAAAAAGGACACTAGAGCTTTTAATTTCTGTAAGAGTAAGCCCTCTCTCGATATTTTAGGACCATTGCTTTGATACGATCACCCCTGGAAAAAATCAACAAAGAAACAAATAAACACACATCCATAATCTTTCTTCTGGCAAAAAAAAAAAGAAAAACAAAATTCCACATTTTTTCAAATGGGAGCTTGAAACCTCTGCAGTAGGATTCTCTGATATGTAAAATCTGATGGAATGATTTTCATTAAGATTCCTTGACTTTTTGGGGATGCTCCCCCTTGTTCTAAAATCAGGCAAATTTTCTCAGGTTCGTAGCCTTTGATGGGCAACACTAAACTTAATGTATCTCTTTGAATCAGCAACAGCCAGTTCTTTTGATGAATTTTTTTTATATCAAAATTCCCCTTTTTTTAGAGTTTTGTTTACTATTGATCCGAGTAGCTCCTTACTTACAGTTGGTTGCTGCGTCCTGTTTGATAAATAAGAAACGATGCTTTATGAGGAGACAAAAATAGAAATTTTGACTCCATTATAAATGTTGCTCATTTCTGGAGGAAAATGTATGTTTTGTTAAGCTTGTTGAGTAATCTTTTGAGTTGTGAGGCCAATGATCATATAGTATACTATTAACTTTTGTTTATTTATCTATCACAGTAAATATGGTTTTGTGTACAGATAACATTGTCAGCCCAAATTCATTCTTTTTTCATCGTTGGTTCTTTATTAGCCCCTTTGTGCTTTTTTTTAGGTCAAAGGCTGTTTTTTTTAGGTTAGTTTTTTAGGTCTTTGTTGATGTTTTTATGCTAAAATTGATTTTTTAGGAAAACAATTTTTGGGGCTAATTTTAAGGAGTAGATATATTCTTCAATACTAAAATAAAAATATTTTCAGAAAAAATTTGTGTGCCAAAAAGTCATACCATGCTGTCTTAATTAAAACATTTGTGAAAAAGTGCAGTTTTTTCGGTTATAAAATTTTTATCCCTTCTTTTTCTTTATGAAAATGGATGTTAATGTTTAGATAATCCTGTAGTCATAGATAATATTTCCACTTATGATATCTAACATCTTTGTATTATCATTTTAGATTTTTAAATTTTGTTTCTCCCAAAATTGATTTGAAGCAGCTATCTCTCAGAAGAACTTTGAAAACTGCATTATACACAACAAAAAAAAAAGCCGTTTTTTATACCAGCTCTACTCTATATTAATTATACTCTAAATTAGTAATTATCTCAACATAACCGCCCACAAAAAATCCGAATTTACGTAGTATTTACAAAAAACAAATGTGATCGCAATAAATAACTAGCCTACAACTTTTATACACTTCCGCAAAATAAAGGACGCACGAGTTTTGATTTGTGTGCCCAAAAGTCATTACCATGCTGTCAAAATTAACACATTTGAGAAAAAATGCATTTTTTGTTATAAAAAAAACTTTTTCTTATTTGTTCCTTCTTTTTTTTATGGAAATTGATGTTAATCTCAGATCTGCCTGCAGCCATAGATATCATTTCAATTTATGAAATTGAAAATCCAATTCAAATTACGGTTTTGGTCAGTTAGGATCAGATTCCGATGGAATGTTTCTTCTTAACTCGCCGCGTCATTCATATCCGACATCACTCAGGTTTAATTTCTCGCAGGTATTTAGGCAAACAAATAAGCAAAATTTAGTTTGAGTCATATTGGTCCAAAGGTATGGAATTCTATTCCTCTTGATATTAGAGAGTGCGCTGATTACCAGCAGTTTCACAGAATGGTGAAGTTTATCTCCGATGGTTGACTTTGGTTTTATTTACCTTGTTTATGTTTGGGCAGTTGTCCAAGAGGCTTGTTGTTTTTTTCTTGTCTTTTTTTTTTCATTTAATTTGTTAACGGTGTTTAATATTTTTTTGTAATTTTCAATGCACTCAATTATGCCACCGCGCGTCGTGTGCGCAGGTGTAGTATTATGTATGTTTCATAAATAAAATATCTGTATCTGTAATGTCTTTGTATTGTCATTTTAGATTTGGAAACTATCAATCGATGAAAATGGTATTACAAAAGTGGATTTTCTAGCTGACCTGACTAGACACCAAAAGAGTGTGAATGTTGTCAGGTTTTCTCCAGATTCAGAATCAGAATCATTTTAATGAAAACAGCTATCATAAAAACATTAAAAAAATGCACTAAAAGGCGCTGTTTTTACATGAAAACTTTTTTACATGAAAACACTTCTCTACATTTTATTAAAAGCACTTGTAAAAAAAAAGGAACAAAGGAGTTACTAAGTCTGTTTGTGCGGCACGAGACGGGCATAAGTTTGCTTTTGCTTCTGGTATTTGCGCGGACAGGCATTTTAGGTGGTAATATTGTCCTATGTACAGGACTAGACAATAAAAACTGGCCAAAACGAATCATCAGCTGGAAATGGCGATCGCGAAGGCTTGGTATTTCAAGTGACTTCAGAGCGGAGTTGTAATCTACATATTTGTCGCAAAGAATGATCTTTACAGCTCGTTTCTGGATCCCCTGCAAATCATCACTTAAGTAATCTATGTGATGAACTTGTGGGCCCCAGACGGGACACGCATATTCAAGGATGGGTCGAATAAAAGTGAGGTACGCTGTTTTCAGCTGATACACTGGAAAACCTAGGCGGCGCATCGCCACCAGTGTCCGCATAGCATAATGTCCCTTCTTAACCAGCTCTTGTACATGAATAGAGAACGAACAGTCCACACTAAAGGTGACGCCCAAGATAGTCGCACACGAAGCAGAAGGGAACAAAGTCGCGGGGCAGGTAAAATCGTGTTTAAGTGGGTTGAACCTCAAAACCTTTGATTTATTCTCATTAATTTGAAGACTGTTCGCAGTACACTGTGATTTAAACTGATCGAAAAAATTTGGGTCGAACTGGGCTACAGCTTGCGAATCCTTTACGTGGTATTTAAGAAGCGCAGACAAATCATCGACGAATTTAAAACGATCGTCAAAGTCAGAAAGTACATAGTTGATAACAGCCAGGAAAAGAAGAGCTGCTAATTTGGTACCTTGTGGGGCGCCACATGTAATTTCCCCATTCCGATTCAATATCACCGGCAAAAAAGGCGTACACTTCTTTATACCTGTGACGTAAGAAATCAACTACTACTAATTGGAGGATGTGCTTACGGGCACCCATTAACTTGAGATTCTGGGCGGCAAGAGGGTGCTTAATCAAATCAAATGCCTTTCGGTAGTCTACCAGAAGTAAATCTACAAACGAGCTTCCAAACTCCAACCATTCAACTACTAGGTGATAAAGCCGTACTAAATAAACAGACGTGCTGCATCCCTTGAAGCAACCATACTGGAAGGGGTCAAGTGACGGTGAAATGTCCGTGAGAAGTTCACGATATATGAAAGATTCTGCAACTTTAGCAAAGTTCGGTGTGATCGAAATAGGTCTTAACTGATCACATGTCTTAGGTCCTTTAACTTTGGGTATTACGCGAACATAGGCTCGCTTCCAAGCATCGGGAAAGGTTTGTTCACTGAAGCACTGATTAATGATCGATGCCAATGGTTTGGCTAAAAACAAGGCATATTCGCGAATAAGTTTGACCGGCAACTCACCAGGGTAGGAAGAGCAATTCGGTTTTAGTTTTTTAAGTTCTTTAAAAACAGCAAATTTGGTAAACTGTTTTATTTCGTCAGTTTCACAATCGACTAAGAGATCAACCAGTTCGGCCTCTGTAATTGAGGGGTAGGTGGTACAAATGCCAGCAAAGAACTCGTTTACGTCTGAAGCGCTCATTTGAGATCCGTCAGGCTTGGGTATTTTTAGCTCACTGTTAACTGACTTGCCAGTCATTTGTTTCACTGTGGAATGCCACTTCCGACTGCTACTTTGGAGAAGGGGTACTACCTTTTTCCGAACATAATTTCTTCGCTTGAAACGATTGACGGCCACGATTCGATTTCTAAGTTTTGCCGCCGCAGCTATTTGTCCGGAACTGTGCAGCTTGCACCTCATCTTGATCATTTGTTTGAGATCGCTTGTGATCCATGGCTTATCGGACTCACTTACCACTACAACTTTAGTGGGAAAAAACTTGTGAAACATCTCTGACAGAAGAGAGTTAAACTGCTGAACTTTGCTATTCAGGTTTACCATAGAACACAGGTCGTCGAAGCAGTAAGTCCCGATCCACCGACCGAAATCGCAGATTGATTGAGAGTTAAGCGGACGAATAGTCACTTTGGTTCTCTTTGGCTTCGGTTGGTTATTGTTGGCTTGCCAGAGAATTACATAATGATCTGAACTCTGGAGAGGACCTAACGACCGAGGGGAGTAATAAATGTCACTCATGTTTGTAAAAATTTTGTCTAGAGTACTGCCACTCTGGTGCGTAGCAATGGTAACTACCTGCTTCAGATCAAGGACACTAGATACCCATTGTCTGTTCGTCTGGTTAAAATCGCCAGCTCTTATGAAGCCAGGATAGGCATGGGCACGACGAAGTTTATCAATGTAGGTCTATAAGTAGCTGATAAGCTCTTTCCAATTTTTTGCACTCTCTGGGTAATACACAGATGCAATTATCAAACATGAGAACTTTTTTGATAGTTTGGATGGCTTTCACTCTACCCAGATATCTTCGTGACACGAATCGGTTGGTATATTTAACAGCTTAGATGAAATGTCATTACGAATATAGATACCAACGCCACCACCTTTTCTACTCAAGCCTCTATCACGGCAAGTGTTGAAATAGCTAGTGTAGCCTTTTATTCTACCCATTTCATCAGTGATATCCCAGCATTCGGTAATTGCGGCAATAGGAACACTCACTTCTCTCAGCAGTATCTCCATCTCATCAACTTTATTTGTTAAGTATCGGGCATTACACAGAATGAAATTCGGAAGCTTTGCCTGAGCTGATAACTGTTCAGGACGTAATAGCGGGGGAATTCCTAGCTCCAAATGGTGAATTCCTAGCTTCAGGCGATGATGGTATTATTCTACTTTGATTTTATCTAGTTTTAATATTTATATATATATATATATATATATATATATATATATATATATATATATATATATATATATATATATATATATATATATATATATATATATATATATATATATATCAGTTCTCATTTGGCATTTGACCTGTGAGCATCTATATGATGTTAAGCCGGATTAACTTTTGAATACATTACCGGGGAATACAGTGACCGTCAGTGATTAAAAAAAGTTTCGCAACAAGTGAAATTAAAGATTGTTATTTATGCTTGATTGGATTGCGTTGTTGCTTAGTATTTTTGGAGACCAGTATGATCTCAAGTGCAAAGATTTAAATTTTACACATGTACACACCTTAATGTCCACATCAGATCTCGATCACGTCGTTGCGTCCGCAAATCTCAGGATTTCGCCTGTCATGGTTGTGCTTGATTTTCAGCTGTCTGATCACTTACCAATACAGTTCTCAGCCGAGATTCCTTGCCATACCTCAGATACACAAACGCAAACAACTTCAAAAACACCTCCTAGGTCTCGCCATGATTGGCGTAAAAATTAACTCTGTTTTATTTCAAGAAGAAGCCGCCAGAGTCCTTAGTAAGATCCGTGTCCCTTTCCATCTTCTCTCTGGATTAACTGCTCTTTCAAGGGAGGAAACACAACTATCAGTTGACTTTTATTGCGCAGAAATTGGCCATGCCCTTTGCTGTGCTGAAAAAGCTGCCGTCCCTCTAAGTAGACCCCATCATCATACCCTTCCTGGCTGGTCTGAAAATTCAGAGTTAGTGGATACCCATTCTAAGTCTGAATTTTGGCTTCAACTTTGGGTTTCTTGTGGACAACCCCGTTCGAGGGTAGTCAATTCAATCCGCCTGCTCACAAAAAGAAAATTCGCAAAGGAGCTAAAAGCTCACAGAAAAAAGATGATTGATATCGAATCTACACGGGCCAAAATTAATCCTTCTCTCCTTTGGCGTTTTCTTTCCTCTAAAAGCGATGAGTTTTTATCCGCATCTGCTATCCCTGATTCTGAATGGTACGCATATTATGGGGTCAGAATTTTCGCCTCCTGACCCAGCCCTCAACGAAAGATACGAAGCTGAGTTGGACAACTTCTTAGATAGTTGTCCTCGTTGTGATTATCTTGTAACGGAGGGAGCTGTATGTAGTAGGGCCATCTCTCGCCTAAAACCGAAACAATATTTTGGGGTTGACGGGATCAGTGCACTCCATCTAAAAAGTGATGGGCCCGCTCTATATATATATATATATATATATATATATATATATATATATATATATATATATATATATATATATATATATATATATATATATATATATATATATATATATATATATATATGTATGTATATATATATATATATATATATATATATATATATATATATATATATATATATATATATATATATATATATATATATATATATATATATATATATATATATATATATATATATATTATATATATATATATATATATATATATATATATATATATATATATATATATATATATATATATATATATATATATATATATATATATTATATATATATATATATATATATATATATATATATATATATATATATATATATATATATATATATATATATATATATATATATATATATATATATATATATATATATATATATATAATGTAGACTAGCTGACGGAGAGCAACAAGTTCGGCAGTTTTTTATGTTGTGAGAGTTTGCTTGGTAATAAAGTACTATTCATTAAAAAAGAAAAAAAAAATAGCAACTAAAAACATCCTTTGAAAATTCCTTTGGAAAATATTTAAGAGATCTTCTTCATTCTTTCGATGTGCCTATGTTTCAGTGCCATACTTAACCATTTACATCACCGTGGCTTCCATATTAAAATCATAGCTCACGGTCATAGCTCACCATTCGTCCAAACTCTATTAAACTACCAAAAAACACAGTGCCCCTTGGCTGCTCTATTTTTCACTAAATCATCCACTTGATTGCTTTTGTTGGTACTTACTATTTCTTCTTAATCCTCAGTTCTTACCATCAAATGTATCAGAAACAAACAATTGGTGTTAGGGTTCGAGGCAAAATGATGTACCCTTAGCATGAGTATGCTGTACTTGTTTAAATAATAATACTGATTGGATTAATTCCATGCGTTCTTGCAAAGCAACACAGCATTAGAATGTGCACATTATGCATTGCAGAAGCAGCTATCTTAAAAGTAACAACCTTTATTAGGTGACTGTAAAGAGAGAATAAACTTGGTTTTAAAACGGTTTAACAAATCTTATTCAGCCTTCCGATATGCTATGTTTCAGTCCCATGCTTGACTACTGTCACTACCTTGGTTCCATATTAACTTCGGTCACAGACTTGTCTTCCCATTCTTCTAAACTTTTCCATCAGTAAAAAAAAAAACATACTACGCCTTGTCTAATCTACTTTTATCTATTTATAATCAACTATTCTATCTGGCTAGAATGAGACAGTGTATTTTGAGACCGTCTTTAAGGAACTATCATTTTATGTTTAATAAAAGATTCTTCTTGGGACTTATCATTTTAAAATTATCAAGGGTTGGATAAATACAATGTTTAACCGACGGCAGTTAAACAAAACTAAATTATTGATCTTACGTCATTTCTTCTGGCAAAGCCTGTAAAAAGAGTGTGTATCATCAGGAAAAGCAATACAAATAAAAATGAACATGCCATCTATCCCACTAGTTCTACGATGTTACGTCTTTGTTGTGTATTTATAATCTTGGTAGTACATAATCAACTAGTGTTAACTTTGTTGTAGGACTCAGAGATGGTTAAAGCCTTTTCAAGTCGTCAGTCCCTCCGAGTTGTTGTAGTACCCCACAGCAATGTTTTCGCGATGATGCCTAGAATTACTACTATAGTTGTTGAGCCTCAAGATGTTTATGCTAATGGTGGTTTTATGGCAGTTTCTGGAATGCACGTCATAGCTTTAGCTGCTTTACACTATTCTAAAACGGTATTTATTCATTTTCAAGCTAAGTAAATTATGGAAAGAGTCACATGGCTTGGTATTTTGCAACAGGAGTTACCGTTTGGCAGAACAATCTCCTACGCTTGCATTTTTTTTTTTTTTTTTTTTTTTTTTCTCTTTGCTAATATTGGAAAAAAAGCTCGTGTAATCCAATTGTGTCAAAAATTATGACACACTAAGTTTGTTTCAAAATTACCCCCCAGTTACTTTCGACCATTAAAAAGGGCACTAGTCCTTTCAATTTCAAATTCGAATGACTCCTTTTTGAAGTTTCTACGACAACGCTTTCTATAAAAACCTTATATGTCCCCAGCAGTAGGTTCGCCCAAGCAGTATTCTCGACAAAATATACAGTATCTCCCTTTTCCCTTCTTATCTCTTTTAACTCGCCTTTTTCCTTTTACATTGCTTGAAATACCCTTTGCTTTGCCAGCAGTAAATTTCAATTTTATGAATTTAGCTTTCAATGACGTTCCGATTTTACCTAAGAAACCAACCATATCTACTTCAAGTTTGATTTTTTCAAGGAATTCAAATGCAAGTAATGAATTTTTTTTCCGTATGTAATATTTTTTTCCTCATAAAAGGCCTGATGGGATGCAATATGAGTATTAGCAGACCCCTTGTGCAGTTTCATCTTAAAAATGAAACGACATTGTTGTGCAGCTTCATACTATTTGAAAAATTTCATGGCTAGCCAAAACAAAATTATTTTGACATTTATAGTTCTTTCAGGTTTGTATTGATTTTCATAAGGTATTTCAGCTAGATTTAACTTATTCATTTTTCTTTTCTTTCGAATTAAATCAAACTCCTTTTCTACCAAATATCTTGGATTCCTATCTTTAGGAAGAGAAACATAAGAGTGGATTGTATCCTTTGAAAGTTTCCTTGTGATTATCTCTCTCCTTCAAGGAAAATCGGTGCGGGAAGTTGAAAAAGTTGTCAGAATAATTGAAAATTAGAATATTCTGACTTTTAAGAGACCCCCCTCTCTTATCCCGCCCCTCTCCCATT